>JASTWL010000361.1:0-107500 GCA_035220575.1 Temnothorax rugatulus
TAAGTGCATGTGACATCATATAACGGCAGGGAGCTGATGTCGAGGAGATTTTCTCGTTTACGCGAAGAAATTATCGTAAGTTATTATATTATACTACAGAAGTAATGCTCGTGTATATTATCAAGAGACACGAGTGTCTCGCGTCAAGTACACGCGAAGCGAGACCGCACCGTGACTCTTTTATACGTGACTAAGTACATGTGACAGGAATTATAGTAGTCTACGTTTACGTGAGTATTACTTCTGTAACAACTTATACGATATCATTGTAGTTACTATAAAATCTCTCGTTTACGCGGAGGAATTATCGTATCATAAGTTACTACAGAAGTAACGCTCGCGTAAACAGGTTAGGTTACCGGTTTTTTACAAATTTTACATAAAACGCGAGATTCACTTATGTATGCAAGTTCAACGCTTATTGAGTTAATGTGTAATAATTTTCCTATTAATGTAAATAGATGGAACGTGAAAAAGAGCAGGAAAAGGAAAGAGCGCTAGCGGCGAAGAAAAGATGCCGACCGAAAAATCTCCGCAGTCAGAAAATGTGCAATCTGATGGCCCCGCGATTAAGAAGATAAGAAAAATCCAGATATAGATACAAGTTTCTTGCCAGATAGGGAAAGGGAGGAGGAGGAAAATAAATTTAGGGAAGAATTAAAGCAAGAATGGGCTAAAAAGTAAAACGCGTTGAAGGAAGAAGAAATTGAGATCACATTCAGTTATTGGGATGGATCTGGCCATCGTCGGAGTGTTATAATGAAGAAAGGTGAATGTATCAGTGATTTAGAGATACTCCAGTGTCACTTTTGGAGTAACATTGGCGTGATATATAATGTTCTGCTGCATAAATTTAATTTTCACATACAGGTAATTCTATCTATCAGCTTCTTCAGAGATGTTTAGAAGTTCTGAGGCATGAATTCAGCGAGCTTAAAACAGTAATGGCAGATCAGTTAATGTATGTCAAGGAAGATCTTATATTACCGCACTATTAGACGTTGTACGATTTTATTGTAACTAAGGTAAATATACTAAATGATAAAACTTATGAAGCAATATCACAATGTTGGCATGTTATTTTATTTTACTTAGGTATTTATCACGATTGAAAGACTTTGTATAATTCTCCTTTATGTTATTTTAGATCATGATACGAGAGGAACAAACACATTTTTCCAGCAAGTAGATGGGAACCTTTTGATCCAACAAAAAGTTACGACAAGTATACAGTGTCGGATAAAATAGGAAGAAAGATAAAATTTGCTAAACTTATATTCAACGAATTGTCCAATTTCGTTTAAAGGATTCAGATTCAAAGGACTGTAATTTAGTAGAGCTACATAATCGAGTAAATGAATTAAATATCACATAATTGAATGAATTAAAATGACAGTCCTTAAAATACAATGTAGCTACAATATATATATATATATATATATATATATTACAATCTTCTTTATAATGAATCAATTGTATGATGAAAACAAAGATGTTTATCTGGTTATTTATAATATTTACAGTCCTTTGAATCTGAATCCTTTAAACGAAATTGGACAATTCGTTGAATATAAGTTTATCAGATTTTATCTTTCTTCCTATTTTTATCCGACACTGTATACTTGTCGTAACTTTTCGTTGGATCAAAAGGTTCCCATCTACTCGATGGAAAAATGTGTTTGTTCCTCTCGTACCATGATCTAAAATAACATAAAGGAGAATTATACAAAGTATTCTTTCAATCGTGATAAATACCTAAGTAAAATAAAATAACATGCCAACATTGTGATATTGCTTCATAAGTTTTATCATTTAGTATATTTACCTTAGTTACAATAAAATCGTAAAACATCTAATGGTGCTGTAATATAAGATCCTCCTTGACATACATTAACTGATCTGCCATTACTGTTTTAAGCTCGCTGAATTCATGCCTAAGAACTTCTAAACATCTCTGAAAAAGCTGATAGATAGAATTACCTGTATGTGAAAATTAAATTTATGCAGCAGAACATTATATATCACGCCAATGTTACTCCAAAAGTGACACTGGAGTATCTCCATCATATATATATATATATATATATATATATATATATATATATATATATATATATATATATACATTCATCTTTCTTCATTATAACACTCCGACGATGGCCAAGATCATCCCAATAACTGAATAACATAAAAGAAAATTATACAAAGTTATTTTTAATGATAAATACCTAAGAAAAACTTTTCCGGCATGTGATTCCTCGATTTCAACAGAAGCATCGTACATAAAGCCGGGTACAGACTTGAGCACGAACGCGCATGAGGCAAGCCGAACGCGAGCCGAACCGAATGAGCACGCGCATGCTTTGGTGTGGACGGCATCTGAACAAATTCGCACGATGCTTGCTCAAACATCTATTCGGAAGTATTCAGAAGTGATCCGGACGTTCGGCAGGGGTAGTGAACATGGCGAACGAAGACTTGGAAGATGCATTTGTCAGTATCCGTGACCTATTGTACGAAGATAAGATGAATTCTCTTCAATTTCTTCCTCCGAACACGGTTTACCTTCGAATACTCGCTCCGGCCCGTCCACACACATTCATACGAATGGCGAATGCTCGGATCTGATCCACGACTCGCGGATCGGTCTGAGCGCGTTCGGCGAACGGTTTGGGCCTGTTCGGCGCGCCTCGGATCAACGTCCACACTTGTATGCTCATGCGGCCTCGGCTTGCCTCATGCGCGTTCGTGCTCAAGTCTGTACCCGGCTTAACACGAATATCATCGTGAACGTCATTCAAAGAATTGCACGTGTCGAAAAATCCAATGCCCAATCTAACAAACCCGATAATTTATCTTCTCATTTCTCACAAAAATTAAAGGAGAATGTTAAATTTATCTTTAAAAATAGGCAAAATTCAAGCAGCTGTAACTTTGTTAAAAATAAACGAAATTTAAATTTTAAAAAAGGATTTTAAAGCTTGAAATTTCTACTTTCGAAAGGTTACTATTATTTTTTAGTTTCTGTGAGTTTGATAATTTTTACATATAAAAAACTACGAGCTGGACGAAATAGAAAATTTTTCTCTCACTTTGTGGGCCTGTCACGTGCACAAAAAAAATCTGCGAAAATTTTTGACTTCCTAACATGAAAGCTTGATGTTTTTCTTGCAAATCTTTTTTTACGATGATTTTTTTAAGAGAGTTATGAGCAATTAAAGTCAAAATGCTCATTTCTTATTCAATCCACGATAACTCAGCAACAAAAAATCGTAGAAACATTAAAAAAAAAAAGATTTTGTAAGGAAAACTTCAAGCTTTCATGTTAAGAAGTCGAAAATTTTCACAGATTTTTTTTGTGCACGTGACAGGCCCACAAAGTGAGAGAAAAATTTTCTATTTTGTCCAGCTCGTAGTTTTTTATATGTAAAAATTATCAAACTCATAGAAACTAAAAAATAATAGTAACCTTTCAAAATTAGAGATTTTAAGCTTTAAAATCCTTTTTTTAAATTTAAATTTTGTTTATTTTAACAAATAATGTAATACAGGAATAAAGATGTTTGTAAATAGCCTAATCTTCTTTACATGTGCATGTGTTTAGTAAAGAAAATTTATTTTTATATGTACAGATCCTTGTTGTTGTTGAACATACAGAAGTGTTATGTTTACATACTATTACTTAGACATACTATCACCTAAGGATATACTATACTAGTACATGCTTATAACATATTACGCTGAGTTGTATTTGTATTCTATGTCGCAAAATATATATGTTATAAACATATACTGTTTAATGCTTATATGATCCCTAATACTACAAAAAGAAATGATATCACAACAAAATTACCTTTTTAAAAAAAGGTAAAAAAAAAGGCGTTAAGTATGTGGCGTGCAGCCACATGTTAGCTCGAAGAAAGTGGTTATATAAAAAAATCGAAGTATCTGTGTATCTCAAAAAATTGAAGTATCTGTGTATATCTCAAAAAATCGAAGTATCTGTGTATACCTAAAAAAAACTGATGAGGTATTTTTATATTTCTAAAAAACCGATGTGGTATGTTTGTATTTTCACAAAAATAAATGATATCTATAAATTGCGTTAATTATAATCTCAAAAAATCGAAGTATCTGTGTATTTCACAAAAATAAATGATATCTATAAATTGCGTTAATTATAATCTCAAAAAATCGAAGTATCTGTGTATACCTAAAAAAAACTGATGAGATATTTTTATACTTCTAAAAAACCGATGTGGTATGTTTGTATTTTCACAAAAATAAATGATATCTATAAATTGCGTTAATTATAAAATGAATATATATTCTTCGGAAAATAACTGTTGTATTATTTTTAAAAAATATCTTTGTATTTAAGTGTCTTCTTACACAAGTCATAATAGCTTCATTTTTCCTTACAGCCATTATAATATAACCAAATTCCGTTACCTAACTCAACCCAAGTGTGATATGTATCTTTTTAAATAAATGTTTTCTTGATTGATCTTTAAATAAATCTTTAAATTGCGTTAATCAGAAAGAGAAGATACAATTACAAAATTTTTAATCCAACACAGGAATACAAGGTATTTAAATGCAAAGATGTTAATCGCAAAGATTAAAAACTGTTAAAGAAGTAACAATAAAAAATGCAAATATTTTATTGAAATAAAAAAAAATTTCGTACAAATACTTAACGCTGCTTTTTTACTCCAGTCACAACAAATTACTTTTTTAAAGAAAGGTAAAAAAAGGCGCCAAGTACACGCGCAGCATGTTAGCTCGAAGAAAGTGGTTATGGAGTAAAAAAGCAGCGTTAAGTATTTGTACGAAATTTTTTTTATTTCAATAAAATATTTGCATTTTTTATTGTTACTTCTTTAACAGTTTTTAATCTTTGCGATTAACATCTTTGCATTTAAATACCTTGTATTCCTGTGTTGGATTAAAAATTTTGTAATTGTATCTTCTCTTTCTGATTAACGCAATTTAAAGATTTATTTAAAGATCAATCAAGAAAACATTTATTTAAAAAATACATATCACACTTGGGTTGAGTTAGGTAACGGAATTTGGTTATATTATAATGGCTGTAAGGAAAAATGAAGCTATTATGACTTGTGTAAGAAGACACTTAAATACAAAGATATTTTTTAAAAATAATACAACAGTTATTTTCCGAAGAATATATATTCATTTTATAATTAACGCAATTTATAGATATCATTTATTTTTGTGAAAATACAAACATACCACATCGGTTTTTTAGAAGTATAAAAATATCTCATCAGTTTTTTTTAGGTATACACAGATACTTCGATTTTTTGAGATTATAATTAACGCAATTTATAGATATAATTTATTTTTGTGAAATACACAGATACTTCGATTTTTTGAGATTATAATTAACGCAATTTATAGATATCATTTATTTTTGTGAAAATACAAACATACCACATCGGTTTTTTAGAAGTATAAAAATACCTTATCAGTTTTTTTTAGGTTATACTCACGCTCAAATACAATTACTGTAGTTTACTTTTAAATGTGAAATATTTGCTTGTAAACTAAAATATTTATATAAAGTTTTAAATAAATAAAAAATTTTTTTAAAAAATAGAACCGACTTAAAAAAAAGCTCTAAAATGTATTTAAAAAATTATAAAAAAATTGAAAAAAAAAGCTTTAAAAAGTATAAAATAATACTTTTAAGAATTCCTTTTAATTTTTTGAAATCGGTGCAAAATTAATAATACTTTTAAGAATTCCTTTCAATTTTTTGAAGTCGACGCCAAATTAATTTAGTAATTATTAATTTGGCGCCGACTTCAAACAATTGAAAGGAATTCTTAAAAGTATTATTAATTTTGCACCGATTTCAAAAAATTGAAAGGAATTCTTAAAAGTATTATTTTTATACTTTTTAAAGCTTCTTTTCAATTTTTTTTCAATTTTTTAAATACTTTTTAGAGCTTTTTTTGAAGTCGGTTTTATTTAAAAAAAAAAATTATTTTATACTTTTTTAGTGCTTCATTAAATTAATATGAACAATTATTATCGCATATTTCCTTACTGCTCCGTATTCTGATGTTCTAGCGCGATATTTTATGTACTAAAACTTTCCTGGAGGATTGTTCTACAGGACAGTGAAAACCGCATTTAAATCCGTCCAGTAGTTTTAGAGAAAATCGTGGACATACATACATATAAGGCCGAAAATATAACCTCCTTTTTTTGAAGTCGGTTAAAAAAGACTATCATAAACATACCGATATTGTTGCTTGCCAAAGATAGCACTCTGATAGCACGTGGTCCTTTCAAAGAAGCGGTAGGCACCGTAGTCAAATTGTTGCCATCGAGATATAGTTCTTCCAAATTTACGCATCCTTTTAATATTCCTTCCTCGATGCTCCTAAGCCCATTTCTGCTAAAATCGAGTATCCTGAGCTCTTTCATGCCATGGAATTCGTTACTGGAGAATATCGGGTTTAAGTTGTCGCCCAAAAGATTGTCAGCGAGTCGCAGTTCGCGCAGTTCACTTTGCGTCTGTAGCAAGCGATCCATCAGCCGATAGATCGAATTGCTCGACAGGTCGAGTCTTTTGAGATTCAAATCGGAATTAATGATATTTTCCGGTAAGATTTGGTGACCACAGTTCCTTTGACTAATTGATACGACCGGTTGACCACGTAAGTTGTTTCTGGTGTCACGCGTGAAAATTACCCGGTCGCAATTCATCTCAATCGATCGTGGATAATCCACGGATACGGCACATTTGCAAGGTATCACGAGATCTCGCTTCAACTCGACGCAAGGCTTCCATTGTGCTTGATTCAACGGAAGAATGCTTGACAACAGAAGGGCCGATAATGGGTATGAGCTAAAAATAACAAGAATGGAAATGTGAATAAACAAATGTATATGTGAATATAATGTAATAATCTTTCTTTTACTATTATAGGGTGACGTACGATTCCGTATGAGACCCAGACAGCACATAAAACTAAAAGATGACGAAAAGATGACTTTTTATACCCAACCAAGGAGCGCCAATGCGCATATAACGTGCTTTTAATGCGCGTACAATTGCATTGACTTAAAAAACCACATGAATTGTGTGTTCAAAATGCGCGCATTCAAATGCGTAATAAATGCAAATTGAGCATTTGATTTATAAATAACAGGTTTTATACAATATTTAAATGAGTATAGCTTCTAACTCATTATAAAACATTTTATTTAAGTTTTTAAATTTTAATAAATTGAATTTTAAATAAATGGTTTCACTAACTATATTATTACCACTGTACTTCAGTACTAACTAAATTTATGTTTTCGTAGTGGTTTAAATGCCATCTTTTAGGTTAGATTTTAATATCAAAATGACGAAATGTCATTTGAGACAAAATGATCCTTCATCTATTTATTATTTTATAATTTTATACTTCTATAATTTTTATTATATTTTATTTATTTCATTCTTTTTATAATTTTATAATTAATTTTTATTTACTCGACATTCATATTTCATCTTATGTTCAAAATTTTTAATTTAATTTTATGTTCAAATTTCAATTACGTGTTAATTATAATAATATATTTTTTTATAATAATAAATAATATATTAACCTATTTTTATGCTCTTTATTCCATCCTTAATACATTGGAGGTAAAATGATCTCAGGGATCGTTTTGTACACCCCTGGTACCAAATGTCCCTTTACAGAATTTTGGTAAACAAATACGGCATTGTATATTGATTAATATGACCAGACGCGATACTGTATATGATTGTATATGTTCATATATGATCAGACATATTATTATATGTATCCGGGAAAAAGATATTGTATATAATTATATATAAATATATATGATTATATGTGATTATATATCAAATTTGGTACTTTACATAAAATTATATATGGGTCCATATATCACTATATAATTCCAAATATAACTAGATATGAACAATAGATCATATATGCACTCATGTATGGATACATATGAGGTTCATGTGGAAGTATATATATAATCCTATATGATTATATATAATTTATATATGTAAGAAACAAAATTTCCGTACTTATATATGATATCATATATAATTATATATAATTATATATAATTATACAGGTGATTAAAATAATTAAACACATACGTTGGGTATGCCATACCCGGTCGGTTTTTTAAATACGCGCCATTTCGAAATGGGTGATGGTAGTGGTCCGGTATGGGTCTGTAAAAGACCTTTTAGGTTTCGTCTTGAACGTCGAAGTTGAGGCAGCGTCAGTCTCGCCATAGAACCCGAGCAAAAAGGTAAGAAAGTTTGTTTCGGGTATGCCATACCCACGTTATGTGTTAGTGGAATTTTTTGAAATATTTCATTTTATTTATTTACCGCAACATATTTTATTTTATAACAGTTTCATGCTTTGCAGATAATTTGAGGTTATAATCTTACAATACGGATTCAAATTATAATATACGGAATGGAAACGCGTTCGAAGTCACTTCAGAGATGGCGAACATCATTCATTATTTTTATAACTAGACATCACAGGCGCGCGCTATTAACTTTAATATTTCACTGCACTATTACACTATTAACCACACAACTGTCAAAATATGCCATGACAGCCGCTCATGAAGTAAGCGCAGAGAGAGAACCAATCGGCATTGCGGAAAAGCGACAACAATATTTCGATAGATTCGGGTATCGATGACATGCCCTTTTTAGAAGAGGAAAAATAAATTACTTTCAAAGAATTATATAGTAATTTTATAAATTATTTTTAACCTATTTCTGTAAAACAATTAAATATATGTATGTTCTCATGTTCGCCATTTTGTTGATGCCAAGTTTTTTAAGCCAAATTTCACTTTTAAATCATGTTTATCAATCGCAAAAAGTAGACATGAAGTCTTAGAAATTTTTATAAATTAATTTCAGAATTACAGGAATTTTTTTCACATGATTGAAATGCTCCAAAAAAGTTAAAAATTGTCCAAGTTCACCATGTCAAATAATTGAACTTTTTGGAACAAATAATTATGACGTATTTTTTTTCATATACTATCACTAGCTGGTTACCAGGGCTTCGCCCCGGAGGACATATGTAATAAGACACACAAATAGTCTCTCTCTCTCTCTCTCTCTCTCTCTCTCTCTCTCCTCTCTCTCCCCCCCCTCTCTCCCCCCTCTCCCCCCCTCTCTCTCTCTCCCTCCCTCCTCCCTCTCCCTCTCCCTCTTCCCTCTCCTCTCCCTCTCCCTCTCCCTCTCCCTCTCCCTCTCCCTCTCTCCTCTCTCTCTCTCTCTCTTCTCTCTATCTCGCACTCTCTCCCTCATCTCTCTCTCCCTCTTCTCTCTTCCCCCCCTCTCTCTTCCCCCTCTCCAGTCTCCCCCCTCTCTCTCTCTCTCTCCTCCACTCCCGTTCCTCTCTCCTCCTCCTCTCCCTCTCCCTTCTCTCTCTCTCTCTCTCTCTCTCTCTCTCTCTCTCTCCCCTCATCTCCTCCTTCTCTCTCTCTCTCTCTCTCTCTCTCTCTCTCTCGATCGTAAGTATCACTTGTGTCACGCAGTGTTCTTGCTCCTGCTTCGAGTTGATCTGTTTTCTGCCGTGAGCTGCCTTCGGGCCTTTTTGTTGCAGATTGAATCAAGTCTTTTGTTGCTTGTCACGCGCCTTATTCTTTTTCCTGGTGATTGCCACCTGATTCCGAGTATTTTCGTGACAAATAACATTTCTTATCCTAACCTCATTCTCGGAATCAACGCGGAATTCTTGGAGTTATCCGTGCAAAACATCGACCCTTGCTGCGCATGCGCCTGCCTTGTCGACCTGCTTTCTACACCTGCTCTTTCTTGGGTCCGACGTGTGCACGAGGCTGTCTGGTCTGCATGAACCGCCCTGGTCTCGTCTGATTGGTCGCTGCGTGATACCAGTGGTGATTTTTCTGGTGATATTGCGTCGAGTGACACTTTCGCGATCCTCGTGCTCTTGGCGACTTGCTAGATAGGTGATTGCTGATTGGCTGCCGTACGCAGCACCGTGTTGCGGATCTGCGCATGCGCCTATAAGTGACCGTTGATTGGCTCGGACGGCAGGTAGCCGTAAGGGCGATGACGTGTTAAACGATGGAGACGGTACGGCGGTGTTAAGGGTAGCTAAGTAATCGTTCGTGCAATTTGCGATATCCATGATATCAATCGGTAATGCAGATATGATTGACACTGAATACGCGGAGTATATGTGCTCTGCATGTAAGAAGGAGATAAAAAGCCTTGTAGTCCAGTGCAGGGCATGTGTTAAATTATTTTTTCATCCCGGTTGTGTGATTAAGCACAAGATTTTTAATAGAGGTAAGGAATTGGTGAAATGTGCGGGTCCATTTCATGAATTTTCAATTGGAAATGATAAAGTAGAAATGAATAAAAATAAAGGAAAAGAGGCCAATAATCGAGCAATTATTAGGTGTTAAACCATATAATTAATTAATGTATACAAGAAGCGGAACGTTTCAACTGCACCGAGTCTTCATCAGCCGCAATATAAAATAACATATTTAGATTAACATATCAATAATTCTAAACCTATAGAGCCACATCACCGTTCGAAAACCTGACGAATACATACTAAGCTTTTGTCGTTGCATCTACGAAGTCGAGGGTAAAAACGGAGATAGAATGTAGTCAGCGAGATTACATAATCAATTCCTCGTTCAAAGGCGGGAATAAATCGGGTCCAGTCCATAAGAATCGTTGTTTTTAACAGGTTGTATGGTCAGATTATAAAAAGGAATGTCTGAAAGGCGATCGTATGTTACTAAAATAATTGTCGTAGGTATAAAATCCGTTAACTTACAAGCATTTGTCAAGACGTGAAATGTGCGATGTAATGCTCTTGAACGTGTTACGGTTGTCAAAAGACTGCGCGGATTGTCAGGAACGGACAGAGTTATAAACAAATAACAGTGTGTTGTATGTATCGCAATTCGTTAAACTATGTACGAAATCGACTAATGACATAATCAGCAATAAATTATTTTCAATGCAAAAAACAACCCAACGGTTTTGCACTGAAAATGACGATATTATTTTCACAAGGAGTGACAAAGGCAACGCCACTGTAGCTTTAAATAGGAATATGTCTTTTAGACTCTTGAAAATGTCAATCAATTAATAGATGGCAATAAGAGTCAGGCGCGGTACGTAGTGCGCAAGTACAGAAATTAATAGTTACATAGTAACAAATTAAAATGTATATATATATATATATATACATATATTCCCAACTAATAGACTGCGCGCCGATTATTTGTCGGACTTGAAACACAGCTATCGTTGGAAATTTTAATACCCTTCCCTCCCCGGAATTAAGTATACGCGATTTAATTCTTAAAAAACTGTAAAGAATTTATTGCGAAAAATATTACCTCAGCCAGGATTCGAACCTGGAACCTCCCTCATTCCGTGAAGGGCGTCGTACCAATTCGACTACCGAGGCATGTGGTAATATTTATCGCAATAACCGGTTAATAATAGTTAACGCATGTTTCAGCCTGCGTAAATTCAAATATGTCTTTTAGACTCTTGAAAATGTCAATCAATTAATAGATGGCAATAAGAGTCAGGCGCGGTACGTAGTGCGCAAGTACAGAAATTAATAGTTACATAGTAACAAATTAAAATGTACATATATATATATATATATATATATATATATATATATATATACATATATTCCCAACTAATAGACTGCGCGCCGATTATTTGTCGGACTTGAAACACAGCTATCGTTGGAAATTTTAATACCCTTCCCTCCCCGGAATTAAGTATACGCGATTTAATTCTTAAAAAACTGTAAAGAATTTATTGCGAAAAATATTACCTCAGCCAGGATTCGAACCTGGAACCTCCCTCATTCCGTGAAGGGCGTCGTACCAATTCGACTACCGAGGCATGTGGTAATATTTATCGCAATAACCGGTTAATAATAGTTAACGCATGTTTCAGCCTGCGTAAATTCAAATATGTCTTTTAGACTCTTGAAAATGTCAATCAATTAATAGATGGCAATAAGAGTCAGGCGCGGTACGTAGTGCGCAAGTACAGAAATTAATAGTTACATAGTAACAAATTAAAATGTATATATATATATATATATATATATATATATATATATATATATATGTATATACATATATTCCCACGTACTACGTACCGCGCCTGACTCTTATTGCCATCTATTAATTGATTGACATTTTCAAGAGTCTAAAAGACATATTTGAATTTACGCAGGCTGAAACATGCGTTAACTATTATTAACCGGTTATTGCGATAAATATTACCACATGCCTCGGTAGTCGAATTGGTACGACGCCCTTCACGGAATGAGGGAGGTTCCAGGTTCGAATCCTGGCTGAGGTAATATTTTTCGCAATAAATTCTTTACAGTTTTTTAAGAATTAAATCGCGTATACTTAATTCCGGGGAGGGAAGGGTATTAAAATTTCCAACGATAGCTGTGTTTCAAGTCCGACAAATAATCGGCGCGCAGTCTATTAGTTGGGAATATATGTATATATATATATATATATATATATATATATATATATATATATACATTTTAATTTGTTACTATGTAACTATTAATTTCTGTACTTGCGCACTACGTACCGCGCCTGACTCTTATTGCCATCTATTAATTGATTTAAATAGGAATATTTATATACTAACAATTGAAAACATGTTAAATGACACCAATACGTACACGGTCACCAAAAATCCGTCAAAACAAATAGAAAATAAATTGAATAACCTATTAAAAAGATGGCACCAGAAGGACTACATTTCCAAGCAAGATTTGTATAAACTCCGTTCTAGCGATTCCCTCCTACCTAAAGCGTACGGTCTCCCGAAGATTCATAAAGAGAACCACCCATTCAGAATCATAGTCTCTTCCGTAAACACAGCTTTATATGCCTTCGCAAACTTTCTACATGATATAATCTCGAAAAGCATTCCTCATGCGGTTGGTCACGTAGATAACAGTTTCGACCTATACAAAGAACTTTCTAATAAAAAAATCTCTAGCTCGGATGTCCTAGTCTCATTAGATGTAACGTCGTTGTTCACCAACATTCCTCTAGATCTCGCAATCAAAGAGGTTAGCAATCGTTGGCAATATATAAGTAACAAAACGAAAATACCAAAAAAAGAATTCTTACTAGTACTCGAGTTCGTTTTAACATCCACATATTTTACTTTTAATAACGTAATATACAGGCAAACCTACGGTGCATCAATGTGATCGCCACTATCTCCGATCGTTGCTGACGTAGTGATGCAAGATCTAGAGGATGCAACATTGAAATTGATCAATTTAGCTCTGACTTTTTACCGTCGTTATGTTGACGATATAATAATGGCAGCACCCTCTGATAGGATACAGTATATTGTAGACATTTTCAACAGTTATCACGAAAGACTTAAGTTCACTGTGGAATATGAGGTGGATCGCAGTCTGAATTTCTTAGATCTGTCCCTACACGTTAGTGACAATATTCTATACATAGATTGGTTTTATAAGAAAACGTGGTCTGGCAGATACCTTTTTTACCACTCGGGTCACCCGGATTGTCATAAGATAGGTACAATATTCGGCCTAGTTGACAGAGCTATTCTACTGTCCCACCCCATGTACCACACAAAAAACTTAGAAAAAATTATTGACATTTTACTGAACAATGGGTACCCTCTCGAATTAATCTTCAGGAAAGTCAATCTAAGATTAAAATACCTGTTTAACTGTAAGCTCACCCTGGTAACCATCTTCGATAAAAAACGATTAAAAACGGCTACATCTGTATCGTTTTTAATCGTATCTTATCGGTTCTATCGTTGCATATTTAGAAGACAGATAAAACATTAATCGAATCGAATCGGTTTCTATCGTTTTAGATCCGAATAAGGAAATAACTATACAAATTTTATAGTTATGAATCGTTTTCTACATGTACAATTATTGCCCGTCTGAATCAATCGTATATACACGATATAGTATATATCGTTATTTATGGTAATAATTTTACCGTATGCATTAATACGGATATATAAGAATAAAATGATAGACATCTCATTGATATTTATATGACTTAACCGAACCAACACATCTATCGTTTCTTATTAGGATTTTCTGACATACAACTTATCATCTTCTTTACGGCAGCAAATCGGTTCGTTTTCTATCGTATATCAATGATATAAATTGAATTCGCATCAACCAAATCGGCGATTAGTTCGCGACAATGCCGCTAGGCCGCGCATGATGGAAAGCGCTTCTTGTATTTAAAATACATCCAGTCATAATACATAAGCAGACGCCCTGCGAGGCGAAAAGCAGAGAAATCCAGTATCGTAACTGAAGGGATCTCTTCCTATAAGAACCTCCTGGCGGTAGCCGCCCCGGACACCGAATACCGAGCCCAGCGGCCTCCGACTCCTGGCGCTAGTTGCCCCATTCCCGGCGTTCTTCAAAACGATAAAAACCGATTGAAAGAAATAAATCGGTATGAATCTGATTCCTTAATTCACGATTCGTAACGATTGAAATGGATTGACTAAAACTAATTCAAACGATTCATTAATCATATTAAAAACGATAGAAACTGATGTGCAGTTGATAAGACATTTACGATAGAATCCCAAGTATTTTGTAACGTGAGTTTCTGATGGAGTATCGTAAATAAACGATTCACTAACCATATTAAAAACGATAGAAACTGATGTGCAGCTGATAAGACATTTACAATAGGATCCCAAGTATTTTGTAACGTGAATTTCTGATAGAGTATCGTAAATAAACGATTCACTAACCATATTAAAAACGATAAGAAATTTTTTATCGTTTTCTATCGTTGGCGGTTATCAGGGCAAACATACAAATGAAATTGAATCAGTAAGTCAACATAGCGATATCACGACACAGAATAAAAAATTCATTGTCATCCCTTTCATAAAAAACATATCTAATAAAGCTGCCCATTTACTTAACAACGAGGAACATATGGTAGGATATAGAGTTTTGAACAATCTTGGCAAGTTCGTCAAGGCACATAAAGACAAAAATCCGGATAGTTCAAATAACAATGTAATATACAAAATATCTTGTAAAGATTGCAATGCCTCTTACGTAGGACAAACTAAGCGACAATTAAGAACTAGATTAAATGAACATAAAAACAATATCAAAACGGATCCATCTAGGCATTCTGTGATTTCCGAACACATTACAAAATTAAATCACACTTTTGATTGGGACAATACATCGATACTCGATTCTGAACCGAATTTTTATAAAAGACTTATATCAGAAATGTTACACATTAAGGAACAAAAAAACGGGATCAATTCTAATACAGACACAGAATTTCTTGATGACTCATATTTCAGCATACTTGACAAGCTAGCCAATCACATAGTTTAACGAATTGCGATACATACAACACACTGTTATTTGTTTATAACTCTGTCCGTTCCTGACAATCCGCGCAGTCTTTTGACAACCGTAACACGTTCAAGAGCATTACATCGCACATTTCACTTCTTGACAAATGCTTGTAAGTTAACGGATTTTATACCTACGACAATTATTTTAGTAACATACGATCGCCTTTCAGACATTCCTTTTTATAATCTGACCATACAACCTGTTAAAAACAACGATTCTTATGGACTGGGCCCGATTTATTCCCGCCTTTGAACGAGGAATTGATTATGTAATCTCGCTGACTACATTCTATCTCCGTTTTTACCCTCGACTTCGTAGATGCAACGACAAAAGCTTAGTATGTATTCGTCAGGTTTTCGAACGGTGATGTGGCTCTATAGGTTTAGAATTATTGATATGTTAATCTAAATATGTTATTTTATATTGCGGCTGATGAAGACTCGGTGCAGTTGAAACGTTCCGCTTCTTGTATACATTAATTAATTATATGGTTTAACACCTAATAATTGCTCGATTATTGGCCTCTTTTCCTTTATTTTTATATTTAGACGAGCTTGGTTATCAATTTTAAGAAATGAATAAGAAAACACCGACGACGGCGGGGAGCGGAAGAGACAGACTGGGGTCGACGGGATCTACAGGATCTGCATCTAACACATCAGGAATTGCAAAATCTTCTGGTGTGGATGGAAAGATAGATTGGCTAGTGAGAGCAGTAAAAGAGATGAGAGACGAAATGGCATGTAAAGAGGAAATCAAAACGATAATTAAGGAAATAATTAGTGAGGAATTAGAAAGTATAAAGCTAGAATTTGAAGAATTGAGAAGGAGTATACAGGAAGAAATCAAGGGATCGCCAGGGGATGCGCCAAGAAGTTATTGTGAAGCAGTAAGAGGAAAGAAAAAAGAAAGTGTGATAATAGTTAAGCCGAAGAAACAACAAGAAAGTGAAGCTACCAAGAAATTGGTAAAAGATAGAGTAGACATAAAGAATCTAGGAGTGGGGATAACAAGGCTCAGAAAAGGAAATAACGGAACAGTTATCCTTGGATGTGAGAGTGAGGGAGAGATGAAAAAGCTGAAGACCACAGTACAGAATAAGATGGGAGAAGATTATAAAGTCATGGAACCAAAGAAGATAGAACTGAAGATAAAAATTATAAATGTGGGTAAGGAAGAAATGGAATTGGAAGAAGATAACTTAATAGATACAATCAAGAAGCAAAATAAAATCGATGAGACAAGAGAAGGATTATATATAAGGGTGGTGAAAAGAATTGTTAGAGAAGGAAGAAATGATAATATGCGTTTCAGAGGAAAAAAAGAAGGCTCTTTAATACTTGAAGTAGATGAAGTGACTCATGAATTAATGCTGAAAAGAGAGAAAATAAATATAGGTTGGAGAAAATGTAGTGTATTTAATTACTTCAGTGTTAAAAGATGCTACAAGTGTTGGGGATACTATCACATAGCCAAAAATTATACTCGACAGGACACATGCCATAGATGTGCGGGCAACCACAAAGCAAGCGAATGTACGGTATCGAAAAAGAGATGTGTAAACTGCATGTATAAAATCAAGACGTATAATTTGAAGATAAGTGATGAACATGATGCCCTAAGTACGGAATGTCCGACATTCAGAAGAGCACTTGAGGAGGAAAAAAAGAGAGCTGGCTGGGAAACTACTAAGTAGCAACTGCAGACAAAAATGGAGTCAATTCTGTATACCAATGCGCAAAGTTTAATGGCACATAAGGAGGAGATACAACATCAAGTTTTGAAGAGAATGAATCCTGCAATCTTGGCGTTGGAAACTAGGCTGGTAGTAGATATAGAAGACAGTGAAGTGTATGTACCGGGCTACAACATAGTAAGATGCGATGCTGAAAACAGAAATACAGGAGGAGTAATTTTATATATAAGAAGTGACATTAAGCATGAGGTAGTGTTAACGAGGAAAATAGTCTCTAATTGTTGGTGCGCAGCGATTGAAGTACGAGAAAATTTGTATAAAGGTATTATAATGGTTGTATATCATTCACCGAGTGCGTCGGATGGTGATTTTATAAGATTTTTGGAGGACATAGTGGAAACATTGGTAATTAAAGGAGAATGTATGGTGGTAGGAGACTTTAATATAGACTTAATGATAGATTCGTTTTATGTGAGAAAATTGCAAACAACAATGTTAAGCTTAGGAATGAAACAATATGTTAATAGTCCAACAAGAGTTACAAAAAACAGTCAAACAACTATAGATTTAGTTTTCGCGAATAGTGAAGTAAAAGTACAAGTAAATGAAAATCCTAAAATAACAGATCATGCGTGGCTGAAAGTTGACTTTAGTATAAGTAAATCGAGTGATAAATATAGAGAATTTATTGGTAGGGATTTCAGTAAATTTAATGCAAACGATTTTCTTAGTTTAATAGCAGAAGGGAAATGTAAGCAAAGAATAGAGCTAGATGTAGGGGAGACCGGGGCTAGACCGCTAGTTTTTTTCGGTGCCGATTTTTAACAACAAAATAAATAATTGTAGTTAAATGTGGTATACCACTGTAAAGAGTGAACCTTTAGCTACAAAATTTATACAGGAAATTTTTATCTACGTCGCTTTGTTTAACCGGTATAGAGCAAAAACGACAACGGTGCAAAAATTGAAATCTCAAAAATGCCGGGGTTGAACCGTTACCCCCCCGGGGTAAATCCGTTACACTGCATTTTCAATACATATACGTACATCTAATCCTGAAAAATGATAGGATACATTTTAATAATTGTTTTTTAAGAGAAAAATACAAATTTATTTCAAATTTTTATGCGAAACATTAATAAATAATTGTTTTACCTATTCCATAAAACAATCAAGGCACGTGAATACAGATCCTGACAAGCGCACGCATGTGTTGTGTGCCCTACGCTCGCACGCAATGCACTGTTTCCCATATGCTCTGCTTGTCAACTTCTTTGAGCACACGCAGCACGTATATTATCCAAGTCTTTGTCAGAATCCGACCGCTGCTGCTTCCTTGATTTCGATTTACGCCCACTGCTCGTCGAAGGCTGCGGTTCTGTTTGTGTGGCATTTTTTTTGGGCCGGCCTCTTAATTGTTTTGCGGCTGCGGAAACGCTCATTTTATCTTTTCTCACCGCAAGAACTGCCTTCTTGAGTTGCTCCTTGTCGACGGGAGTCGTTTTGCGACGATACGTGCGTACCATTTCCCTCCTATACAACTGACGCACGTGCAAGGGAAGACAGAATCACGCCGCTCGAGGGAAACCTAACCTGAAATCGCCGTGAGCTGAAGTCGTGCGCCCGGCGCGCCACAGTGACGAGACTAGCGGACCAGCCCCGGGTGCTCACTAGCGGATAAGCCCCAAACATAAGTTTCAGGTTTGATCGCCCACGAAATATTAGACATTAACGATAATGAAAAAACTACACTGGATTCATGTTCAGCATGCATTACTCTTTATAATCACGTACCTCGAGATTTGGAGAGCAAATATTATTGCAGATATTACAATATTTCCACGCGCAGAAAATTTCACTTTCACCTTCCGAAAACACATTTGCCCTCGTAAAAATCATAACCCCAGTGAGAAATTAAAAATCGAAATGATATCGAAACGATGTCGAAACGACGTCGAAATGAGCTTAAACGTCGAAATTAGCTCGATATCGTTGGCAAGGGTAAAAAAAGTCAACGTTCGTTTGAATTTCGACATATTTTCGAGTAATCTTAAATAAACTGGCATGAATGATAACAGTCACTCCTGTTACTATTTTGTTCAATTTTACTGTTGTAACTCTGTGTACATCCGTTTATATGCAAAATCTCGATTCGAGGTCGAAATGATATCAATATGATACTACAATTCGATGTCGAAATGACTCATCGATTCGACATCGATTTGACGTCGATTTGACGAGTCATTTCTTACTGATGGTCTAAGATCCGGTATTAGGAATTTCTACCCTCATCTGTTATTTACGAATGATAAAAAATATATGCTAGATAACATATACATTGATACATCGCAAATAGGTTGCCGAGCTAAATCCTGACCCATCAATGTTAAATAATTAAATTTGTAATTAAATTTATTCGATCAACTTCCTCGATTGGTTATTTATAAAAATTGTGCATTAGTTGAAAGAATATACCCGAAGGAATTGGAAAAATAAAGGTTGCCTACTTTCCCCTCTGCGCAGCTGTGGAGTTGCCAGGTATAAACAGGTGAGTAAGCGTTATTAATATACCCTCATCAGTTATTTAATCAAATTATTATATCAAATGAAAGCTTATTTAATTCACAATCCAACCGTATTAGGTTGCTTTATCAAAAAGTTGATTGCATCCATGATTGCCTAGATTTTAGATGTAAAGTTTTCAGCGCGAGCGTTGAGAGTGACAGAGAAGCGTTGCGTAATCGTACGTTGAATTCGATGTCTAGGTGTCCCAGGTTGCCGATGACGAGGTTCACATAGTGCGCTCCGTAGTTTTCGGTGTCTACGTGTATTAATACCTTGAATTCGATGTCCACGTGTCCCAGGTTGCCGATGACGGGATCCAGATAGTGCGCTTCATAGTTTTTGGTGTCCAGGTGTAATCGTACGTTGAATTCGATGTCTAGGTGTCCCAGGTTCCCGATGACGAGGTTCACATAGTGCGCTTCGTAGTTTCGGTGTCTACGTGTATTAATACCTTGAATTCGATGTCCACGTGTCCCAGGTTGCCGATGACGGGATCCATATAGTGCGCTTCATAGTTCTCGGTGTCCAGGTGTAATCGTACGTTGAATTCGATGTCTAGGTGTCCCAGGTTGCCGATGACGAGGTCCACATAGTGCGCTTCGTAGTTTTCGGTGTCCAGGTGTAATAATACGTTGAATGCGATGTCTAGGTGTCCCAGGTTGCCGATGACGAGGTTCACATAGTGCGCTTCGTAGTTTTGGTGTCTACGCGTATTAATAACTTTAAATCTGAATGTAGGACACGTAGATATCGAATTAGAGGTATACACGTAGACACCGAAAACTACGGAGCGCACTATGTGGACCTCGTCATCGGCAACGTGGGACACCTAGACATCGAATTCAACGTATTATTACACCTGGACACCAAAAACTATGGAGCGCACTATCTGGAACCCATCATCGGCAACCTGGAACACGTGGACATCGAATTCAAGGTATTAATACACCTGGACACCGAAAACTATAGAGCGCACTATGTGGACCTCGTTATCGGCAACGTGGGACACCTAGACATCGAATTCAACGTATTATTACACCTGGACACCAAAAACGATGGAGCGCACTATCTGGAACCCATCATCGGCAACCTGGAACACGTGGACATCGAATTCAAGGTATTAATACACCTGGACACCGAAAACTATGGAGCGCACTATGTGGACCTCGTTACCGGCAACCTGGGACACCTAGACATCGAATTCAAGCTTGATTCATAAGAATCGACTTAAAAATTCCCTAGCGGCAGAATTAAAATTATGTCATGACATAATAAAAATTCGCTGAATTAAAATTATGTCTAGACATAATAAAAATTGGACGAATAATAGTAACCTTTCGAAAGTAGAGGTTTTAAGCTTGAAATTTAAATTTTATTTATTTTTAACAAAGTTACAGCTGCTCGAATTTTGCCTATTTTTAAAGATAAATTTAGTGTTCCTTCAATTTTAGTGAGAAATTAACTCAAGTGGCTTTTAACTCAAAATCTAGGCAACCATGGATGCAATCAACTTTTTGATAAAGCAACCTAATACGGTTGGATTGTGAATTAAATAAGCTTTCATTTGATATAATAATTTGATTAAATAACTGATGAGGGTATATTAATAACGCTTACTCACCTGTTTATACCTGGCAACTCCACAGCTGCGCAGAGGGGAAAGTAGGCAACCTTTATTTTTCCAATTCCTTCGGGTATATTCTCTCAACTAATGCACAATTTTTATAAATAACCAATCGAGGAAGTTGATCGAATAAATTTAATTACAAATTTAATTATTTAACATTGATGGATTCAGGATTTAGCTCGGCAACCTATTTGCGATGTATCAATGTACATGTTATCTAGCATATATTTTTTATCATTCGTAAATAACAGATGAGGGTAGAAATTTCTAATACCGGATCTCGGACTATGAGTAAAGCGGGGAGCACACACTTCTGCACAACGCATAATGCGTAAGCATAAGAAAATTGATTGGTCCATACACATGTGCATAAGGAAATAGACCAATCAGTTTTCTTATGCTTACGTATTATGCGTTATGCAAAAGTCTGTGTTCCCCGCTTTTGTGCAGAAGTGTGTGCTCCCCGCTTAAGAATTCCCATGTACAGCACAGATGCTTGCAGTCACATTGCAGAAACGTTGCAACATTGCAAAACGGCGAATATTCACATACAATCAACAATAATATTCGCCGTCTTAATTTTCTTGATATGATTAGTTAAATTATTTTGTATATGTACTGAAAAAGACACCGGTAGAAAATTTTTATATAAAAACATATCTAATCAGTGAGAAAGCTAATATCGAAACGATATGTCGAAACGACGTCGAAACGACGTCGAAATTAGCTCGAATATTTTTATCTAATAAGGCCCTTGTAAGGATTTGATAAGAATGTTTTAACTTTATAAAAATATACTTTTTTCATAAATATATTTACGAACACAAAATTTCATAATGAGCCGGCACTGGTTTCTGACATTCACCCGACATTAAGAAATATTATATCATATATCCAATTCAAAATTTTATTACTCTTTTTAAACTGAATTTGTTTCTTAAGATAATTTTTGAAAAATTATATATTTACGCTGGTTATGACATATGTAGACTATATATAACACTTACATCAAATTAAGAAGTAGTCTACCACGTAAGGCAGTTGGCTCACGATCCAGAGGTCCCGAGTTCGAATCCCACCAAGGTAAGTGTGTTTTTCAAATACCAGAAAATATTTATAATCATAGACTACATCTTAAGAAACAAATTTAGTTATAAAATAGTAATAAAATTTCGAAAAAAAAAAAATTTTTTTTTATGCCGGGTGAATATCGAAAAATCAATGTCTTCGAGCTGATTTCGATGTCGAAAATTTCTCGAAATCGAGCTGATTTCGATGTCGAAAATTTCTCGAAATCAGGCCCGTTTAAATCTCGAAACGATGTTGGATTTCGATATCATTTCGACTTTTGATTTCTCACTGGGACACGGCAGGTAACCTGCCGAAACTCCGTTGGTCACATGGGTACCATAAGCAGCGTTTACAATGTTAATAGCGAGTTCGCACAATATACAGGTTCCGAGATATTTGATTTTGCGGATTTACCCTGTTAGCGGTCTAGCCCCGGTCTCCTCTAAATGAGAAAGCTGATAAATTTGTTGAGAATATAGTTAGTGCACTAGATAGTATAGCGCCTAAGAAAAAGTTTAGAATTCCGAAAATATGGGAAGGGAAAAAGTGGTACACAGAAGAGATAAGAATAGCCGCAGATAAGAGAGATGAAGCGTACAATAGGGCAGTAAGCACAGGTAAAGAACAGGACTGGAGGCAATTCAAGATGGAAAGAAATGCGGTGGTTAAACTCATTAAGACAAAAAAGAAGGAGTATTATGAAAATATGATAGACGATAATAAGAAGGATCCCATAAAAATGTGGAAAACTCTAAAAGAAGTGATAAAAGGAGTGGAAGCAAGCGAAAATGAAAATGAAACAGATAATATAGATTTCGAGATACTGGAAAATATGGAGGAGTGCAATACGGCAGATAAATTTAACTTATACTATGTACAGAGTATAAATAATATAATTGAATCTATACTGTGGGAAAAGGATTATACAGATAGCGATGAAAATATCTATAGAAAGTAAGGAAGTAATGGAGGACTTTGAGATGATTAATATGAAGAAGTTAGAGCAAATTGTTATGGGACTACCGAATAAAAAAGGAACAGATGAAGGGATAACCAGCGAGGTGTTGAAGGTAGCTTTTCCGGGAATAAAGGAAGAGTTGCTGGAGTTGATCAATTGCTCACTGAAAAGCGGGCGGTGTCCCGATGGATGGAAGACATCAACGGTGATACCAATTCCAAAGACAGCAAAACCAAAGAAGGCAAGTGAGTACAGGCCGATCAATGTGCTACCGATATATGAGAAGGTGCTAGAGTTAGTTGTAAGAGAACAATTAGAATAATTTTTGGAGAAGAACGATATTTTAACAGAGCATCAGTCTGGATTTAGAAAACATCACTCGTGTGAAACGGCGCTACAAGTGGTCATGGATGAATGGAAATTAATAGTCAGCGAAGGAAAAATGGTAGGAGTAACTTTTATGGACCTTAAGCGAGCGTTTGAGACTGTAGATAGAGAAAGACTGCTAGAAAAATTATACCAGTACGGGATTAGAGGAACTGTGTTACAATGGCTACGATCGTATTTAAGCAATAGAACGCAAAAGGTTAAGTTTAAGGGTAAATGGTCTAAGCTTATTAAAACTATATTAGGAGTTCCACAGGGATCGGTGTTGGGGCCTTTATTGTTTATTATTTACATAAATGACATAGTGAAAACTTGTTTAGGGGAAGGTAATGTAAAAATATTTGCGGATGATACATTGTTTTATGTGATAGGAGAAAGCTGTGAAGAGCTGGAAAGAAAAATGAATAGGCTGTTTAAAATAGTAGAAGAATGGATGTGTAGAAATAAACTAAAACTGAATGCGAGTAAAACAAAAATGATGATAGTTCGGAGTATAAGGAAAGAGCTGAAAGGAAGGGTTATATTAAAGTGTAATGATGGATCAGTAATAGAATGCGTGGAAATAATGAAGTATTTGGGCTTCAATATCGATGATAGACTGCGGTTAGAGGACCACTGTGACTATATGTTAAAAAAGATAGGAAAAAAAATAAGTTTTTTAAATAGAATAGGTAAGGATATATCGATATATGCCAGATGTCTTGTATATAAATCAATTATAGCACCTCACTTTGAGTATTGTGCAACGCTATTAATTGGTATGGGTGAAACATTACTGAATAGGCTGCAAGTTGCGCAGAATCGGGCTATAAAGGTTGTACTTCAATGTGATCGACGTACTAAGGTAGATCAGATGCTGCAAGCACTCCAGTTTATGAATATAAAATAGAGATTATTATATAATGTATGTATTTTTATTTTTAAAATAATAAGAGGAATAATGCCTAGACAATTAGGTAACAAAATAGAAATAGTAGGGGATGTGAGTAACAGACAAACAAGGCAGGCTGAGAATATTGTGGTGCGGTTTCGTAGAACGAGAGGCGGGCAAAAGAGTCTATTCTATGAAGGTCTAAATATGTATAACGCTCTACCGTTAGATATAAGGCAATGCGATAGGATCGAACAATTTAAGCGGAAGTTAAAAGTATATATTGTACCTCATGTAGAGGAATTATTGTAAGATCATGTATTGTAAAAAATAGCCGAGAAGGCTAATAAAGCTCAATTCTCTCTCTCTCTCTCTCTCTCTCTCTCTCTCTCTCTCTCTCTCTCTCCGTATACAATTCTTTGACATTCACTCAATTATTTCCTAAAAAATTGGAAAAATTTCGTAACCTGATTTCCAAAAAGATACCGGTTCCCAAAAAGATCGGTAACGAAAAACTATACAGTTTATAGCACTCCCCGAGAAATTCTACCCCTGTTTTATATACAATTCTTTAAAATTCGATCAATTATTTCCCGAAAAATTCGAAAAACTTCTGATACCGGTTTCCAAAAAGATCGGTAACGAAAAATTATACACTTTATGGCATTCCCCGGGAAATTCTACCTGTTTTATATACAATTCTTTAAGATTCGGTCAATTATTTCTCGAAAAATTAGAATAATTAAAAAAACCGATTTCCAGAAAATCGAAAAACTATACACATCATGACACTCCCCGGGAAATTCTACCCCTATTTCATATACTTTTGGTAAAAATTTGGTCCACTAACGAATGAGTAATAGATATCTCATCGGGCCTAAGAGATATTAACGAATCCGTGTAAATAGATTTTAACCCTTTTCACCCCGTTAGGAGTCGAATTTCTAAAAATCCCTTCTTAGTGGGTCGTGAGAGGAACACACTCTCCAAATTTCATGTTTCTAGGTTAGGTTCAGGGGTTTGGGCTGGGCGTTGATGAGTCAGTCAGTCAGTCAGTCAGGACATTTGTCTATATATATAGATTTCTATACTTTCAAGATCCGTTAATAAAATGTCTTTATCGGTTTTTTGAAAAAAGTTATGAATTTTAAAAGAAAAAGTGATTTTTGTAAAATTTTCTTACGACTTCATTCGACTTATTTGCAAATATCTTTGAAGGTAAACGTTAAATCACAATATCATGTACATGGTCTTGTTCCTTACAGTTTGGCACACAATTAAAAAAAAAAGAGTTTAAAATTGATGCACAGGACGCGAAGTTATAGTTGAAATACGCGAGTCGGGTATGGCATACCCACGTTATGTATTAACGTTACAGACTGGACAGTATGTGTTTAAGGATTAAATATATATAATGTTTCATATACAATTTGACATGATTATACATATATGAGTTCATATAATTTATATATAAATTATATATAAGAAGCATCCATGTAGATTATTGTTTTCTTTTAACACGGGCTGGCTCGACAATTTACTATGTAACTTATAGTATTGCACGACTTACAACCCGTATATATCCTGCAGGTATACTGGAGAGAACACCAGGAAAGAAATATGCTTGTACTTATTACTGTATAACGTAAAGACTTTTTTTGTGAGCAAGGTTAATATGCTGCGAGAGCGTAACAGCGACGACTACTCGAGAGTGTCAACAACGACTATGAGAGCGCGCGATATATCTCTCTATCGATAGTATCGACCCGAATCGATTTAACTCTAGTGACAAAATAAAGCACTATACCCTGTAGTGCACAACTTAACAGCGCGCTTTATAATTTTCATTTCTTATTCTAACAATTATACATGATTATATTTAACCATGTATAAACTTTAAATTTGGATTATCCAATAGATGGCATCCGCCTCGTAAAAAATTTTTTGTATAAAAACATATTAAAATATAGAGTGAGTCCCGATTGCGCACATTACAAATCGGACACGACAATATTTCCCGATTGGACACATTCCCGATCGGACACAGTCCCGAGCGGACACAGTGCCGATCGGACACGATACCGATTGGACACAATCCCGATCGAATACAGTTACTATCGGACACATTTAGTTGCATTCGGACACGGTGCCGATCGGACACGGTGCCGTACGGACACGGTGCCGATCGGACACGGTGCCGTACGGACACGGTGCTGATTGAACACGGTGCCGTACGTTGATATAATATATCAAAGTACATGCGTGGGCGGGGTGGGCTTTGTTCCCCCTGCACCCCCCATGATCGGTATGAGTGAACCCAGAAGTGTGGGGGGGGGCCTCGCCCCCCCGCACCCCCCCCCATGCACAGGTCGGTGTGGGTGAACGTTGAGGCGTGGGCGGTGGGGGGGGGGGGGGGGCTTCGCCTCCCTGCACCCCCCATGCACGTGAACCTCGCTTTATAACTTATAAAGCACATGCATAGGGGATACATAAACTTTCGTATTTTATTTCCAAACAAGACCGTATCCGTACGGCACCGTGTCCGAATGCAACTAGATGTGTCCGATAGTAACTGTGTCCAATCGGGATTGTGCCCAATTGGTACCGTGCCCGATCGGCACTGTGTCCGTTCGGGACTGTGTTCGATCGAAACTGTGTCCGATCGGAACTGTGTCCGATCGAAACTGTATCCGATCGGGAATGTGTCCGATCGGGAAATATTGTCGTGTCCGATTTGTAATGTGCGCAATCCGGACAATTCTTAAATATAGGGCAAAGTCGGCCCTTTTTTTCGGTGCCGATTTTTAACAAAAAAAAAAATCATTTTAGTGAAATATAGTATACCATTGTAAAGAGTGAATCCTTGGCTACAAAATTTATATAGGCATTTTTGGTCTACGTCGCTTTGTTCAACCGGTATAGAGTAAAAACGACAAAGGTGCAAAAATCGAAAAGTCAAAATTCCCGGGGCGGAGTCGTGTCTTCATATTCGGACTGGATTTTAAATAAAGATACATAATTTTGATCATAAAAAATAATAGGATACACTTTATTCATTGTTTTTTAGTAGAAAAATGGAAAGCGGAAAATAATTTCAAGAAAATCAATTTTCTTTTTCGCTAACAGTTAAAGTATGTCTGACGAGCGCACGCACTCGTTGTGTGTCTTACGCCTGCACGAAATGCACTGTTTTTCATCGGCTCTGTTTTCTATTATCTCCGAGCATACGCAGCACATATTATTTATAAATATACGTATATATATGTATATATATACACACACACACACACACACACACACACACAGAACTGACACGAACACCTTGTTACGGCTTTATGCCCCTTATTCATATACATTTGATTTTTAATCATTAGAGCCTTCTAAGATTATTATTACGCGGGCGAAATAATGCGATTTTTCAATCACGTTGTCTGAGAAAGACGTTTTCAAATTTATTATTAACCGGTTATTGCGAAAAATATTACCACATGCCTCGGTAGTCGAATTGGTACGACGCCCTACACGGAATGAGGGAGGTTCCAAGTTCGAATGCTGGCTGAGGTAATATTTTTTGCAATAAATTCTTTACACTTTTTAGATAATTAAATCGATTCGATTTAATTTCGGGGAGGGAAGGGTTTTAATTCCAACAATAACTGTGTTTCAAGACCGACAAATGATCGGCGCGCAGTTAAATAAAGTTGGAAAAATATATGTATATATATACACACACACACACACACACAGAAACTGACACGAACCCCTTGTTACGGCTTTATGCCCCTTATTTATACGTTTGATTTTTAATCATTAGAGCCTTCTAAGATGATTATTACATATTATTTAGCTTCCTTGACTTCATTTTGGCTTGGAAACGACTTCGTCCCGAACACAAGTTTTAGGTTTGGTCGCTTATAAAATAATAGAAGCCAATGACAATAAAAAAACTGCACTGGATCCGTGTTCAGCATGCATTACTCTTTAGAGTGACTTACTTTGAGATTCGGAGAGACAATAATACTTAAGATATTACAAATTTTCGACGCGGAAGAAATCAAGAGGCACGGTAGTGTCTCGCGCCAAGTATAGCGCAGCGCGAGACAACCGAGCCTCTTTTACGCCGAAACGATTTTTCAAGGGACCTTCGATTATCAGATCTCAATAACAGCTGATCCGATCGACTTCTAACTTGGCCCGTTGGATAGCTTAGGTCCGATTTGTATAAGAAAAGTGTTTTTATTTTTCCTACGTGCTCTACGAGCGGAGATATCGCGATGCAAAATCTAAATACGGTGAATTTGAGATTAAGATACTCCGTTTTCTCCTTCTCCGTCGTACTTGTAGGCATGTAATGAGGTGCGCGGACGGGAGTGAGGAAATGTACAGTTCACTCTTTCGACGACGGCGGCGCTCGCAAGCTAATAGTGCAGTGCAGTGTAGCGTAGTGCAGTCAAGTGCAGTATGTGACAGTGCAAGACGCGCGATTCGCGCGACATTAAATAAAATTAGGTTAGTAACGAGGTGACCGCCCAGTTGCTTCTGCCAGTTTTAATAATGATATTGTGGTTGTGCAAAAAATAACTAATTAAGACCCGGTTGTACCAACGTCACGTAATATTTAACTTTAGCTTAACTTACTCTTCATCCCTTTCTAAGAGGTTAGTTAAAAAGAGAAACAAAGTGAATAATCTACGATTAAATATTATGTGACGTTGGTGCAATCGGGCTTAAATAGTATTATTATATTTATTTACAGTTACTCTGGTATAATTATCGACAACGTGTGACTCAATTAAAAGGCGCTGTATAACAGAATCTATTATATGAAGATGCTAATAATGCGTTTGAACGAGCTTTAGTATTTATGCATAAAATGTCACGCATATGGATGGATTGGTTATTGTATTCTGATGACTGAACAATGTTTTTATATAACACAGACACGTCAAGTGTTTGATCGGTCTCTTAGAGCACTTCCTATCACGCAACATCATCGTATATGACCATTATATATTCATTTTTTGAAGAAACACACAGTTTACGAGACTGCTGTTAGAGTTTTCAGAAGATATTTATTAAAGGTATGCGATTTTATTTTATTATAATAAAATAAACCATCAAATTTTAATAACTAAACACCAATACGGTCCGCGCTTGTTGTAAGTAGAGTAATTGATATCTCTATGTAGTACATATGCATTCCGCATATGTATATTTTTCAAAATTAAGCAGTGTTTTAAGTCTGGCAAACCAAGCTGCCGCATAACTACGATAATTTAGAAAAATACCTATGCGGAATGCATATGTTCTATATAGAGATATCAATTAGTTAGGCTACTTACATCAAGCGCGGACCGTATTGGCTTTTAGTTTTTAAGACGATGGGAGTGGTGGTGGGATTTCTATTTTTATACCAATAAATACTACTAAAGTCATTTTTACGTGCATGCGTGTGTGTGTCTCTCTCTTTCTCTCTCTTGTGCGTGTATGCTTGTGTATATAAAATTAAGTATATTGTTTGTTTGATTACGCTGAGTTGTATTTGTATTCTATGTCGCAAAATATATGTTATAAATATGTACTGCTTAATGCTTATATGATCTCTAATACCACAAAAAGAAATGATATCACAACAAAATTACCTTTTAAAAAAAAAGGTAAAAAAAGGCGCCAAGTATACGCGCAGCATGTTAGCTCGAAGAAAGTGGTTATCTCAAAAAAACCGATGAGGTATCTTTGTACCTAAAAAAAACTGATGAGGTATTTTTATACTTCTAAGAAACCGATGTGGTATGTTTGTATTTTTACAAAAATTAATAAAATCTATAAATTGCGCCAATTAAAAAATAAATATATATTCTTCGAAAGGTAATTATTTAGTTTAGGGGCCTCACCTCAAATATCGATGAAATTATGTTATGAATCAAGACGCTTCCAAGCATCTCGATTCAAGCAGTTAGGTCCCACGCTGGGAGTTTCTTTAGTTTAATTATGCGGGGGAAGGGGCTCCGCCGCAGTTTATACATACATGTACTGTATACATGCGTATAAACAGTACGCAATTAGGCGGGGGAGGGGCTCCGCATAATAAAACTAAACAAACTCCCAGCGTGATACCTAACTGCTTGAATTAAGACGCTTGGTTATTCTGCACGATTGACTAGTCATCATATTTAAAATTGGCGCACTTTTGCATGCGCGTGCGACCACTGAGCATGCGCATGTAGCCGCCAGGGCATGTTCAGTGTTGATTTATCTCGTCGGTATGACAGGAATCATAACCTGATTCCTGTCAACTTTAACGATTAATATCTCGCTTCGCGGGGCAGAGCGACACTTTTTTCTGCCAGATTCTTTCGTTTCGTGCAAAAACGCGTCGATTGAGCATAATTTCATCGATATTTGAGGTGAGGCCCCTAAACTAAATAAGTACCCTTCGAAAAATAACTGTTGCATTATTTTTAGAAAATATCTTTGTATTTAAGTGTCTTCCTACACAAGCGATAGTAGCTTTATTTTTCCTTAAAGAAATTATAATTTTCACAAAAATGAATGAAATCTATAAATTGCACTAATTACAAAATGATTATATATAGAAAATTAGCTTCGTCCGCCAGTGATTAAACGGCAAATATTATTTATTACTCGATTAACTGGCACAGTATGTACAAATTAAGCACTACGTTTCGGCTCTTGGTTCGAGCCCTTTTCAAGTGCGGTCTAAAACGAGGTAAAACAAAGATATAATGCGATGTATAAAAATAAATTGAGTAATAAAATTAAAACCGTTAAATTATGAGCAATACCTATGTCATCGAAATGACTCGTCATCACCAAATTAAAAAATTAAAACATTCCTGCGTTCACGAGCATGTTCCTGCATGGCCATAAATGACATCGAGAAAGACTTACGTGTTTCGTAATTACAAAAATTAGCGCACAGCAGATTCTCGGTTGCGACATGTTACTTGTATGCGAGTACTTCCGAGACTGAGCTAACAAAGCAGGGATCAAGGTTTCGCGAAAGAAGAGGTGGAGAGATAAACAATTAAACAGACGCGATGACCCTGTCATATACCGCGTTTAAGTTCTTAGTATCTTTCTTTAGATTAATAGTGTTGTTGTGTTTCTTTATAAAGAACATTTCAGCTAACTCTCTCTTTTTCAAATTGGGTTCTTTATGCAGGATTATCGGATCTGACCACTTGAAATTGTGGTCATTTTGTATCCGATGCTTACTCACAACAGAGAAGTTGCTGTCATGTTTTTTAATGTCACTGAAATGTTCCTTAACTCTCCCCTTATGAAAAAGTACACTCAACACACTTCGATGGTTAACACCCAAAGTTAAGTGTTAACACTAAACTTACGCGAGTTGACACTCAAATTTGGGCGTAAGTTTAGTGTTTGCCATCAAAGTTAAGTGTCAACTCTTAAATTTAGGTGTAGATTGAGTGTTGACCATTAAAGTTTAGGTAAGTTGTGGGTTTAATCCTCAATGATGAGTGTATATTGGGAGTTTATTCTCAATGATAAGTGTTGGGGATTAAGCTTAATGTTTAGTGTAAGTTGGAGATTGATCCTCATCGTTGGATGTTGGTTTGGTGTTAACAGGGTGTTAACCTTTAATGTTCTATGTCGATTTAATCAGTGTCGCCATGATCTCTTTATCGTTGGGTGTCATTTAAATGTTATTGTGTTAATCTTCGTTAAGTGTCAATTGACGGCCCTTATTATTATTATTAATCGAGTATTGATAATATAGTACTATAATTTACTACGTGAACATATATGCACACACATACATAAAGAATATATTTTTTTTTAGATTTATGATTTTTTTTTAGATTTATTTTCTTTAAATTTAATTCTTAATTATTTTTCAATTCATTAAATAAATTCTTTATTTTGTCAGGTAGCGTCTTTAGGCGTTCTCTCATGCATGCTGTTAACGTTATTATATTAATATTATATTATGTTAAATATACGAATTTTATATTAATAATTATTGTACATTAATTGTAATTGCATTATTATTTTTAATATTTACCAGTTATTATCAATACACGATTTTTGAACGCTATATAGATATGTTATATAGGAGTATGAGCAACAAGGAAGCGTCAGAATCAAAGGATCGCCACTAGTCCGTTCGATCATCGATGTCAAGCGATGTTAGGTGCGGTACTGACTCGGATGGGTGACCGCGCTGTACCCTTACGGAAAAATACACTCAACTGTTGGTGTTTAACCGTTAAAAAAACACCAAAGAAAAACCCTTAAAGTTGGGTGTGATTTTTGGATCACCAATTGAAGGTTAACCTTCAAATGATGGTTAACCTTCAATTGGCGGTCCGAAATCACACCCAACTTTAAGGGTTTTTCTTTGGTGTTTTTTTACGGTTAACACCAAAAGTTGAGTGTATTTTTCCATAAGGGTCGTCTCAAGATGTCTCTTCGTCTGCCCAATGTAGGAAGCATCGCAATTCTCGCAATCGATTTTATAAACGACGTTTGTTTCTTTCTCTGTCGCAAGTCGATCCTTGCCTCTCCTGACGACAGCATTGAGTTTTTTAGGTATCTTATATACCACGTCAAGACCGACACGCTCTAGAGTACCACGTATGCCCTCGCTTAAGCCCTTCAGGTAGGGGATCGCCACGCACCTACGTGCATCAAATGTGTTATCACGCTCCGCGTTGCTAGTACTCGTGTCAATTCTATTTTTTAATTGTCTCAATCTATTATTGATATGTTTGTTGACCAACTTCATCGGGAAGCTATTATTAATAAGGATATCCTTAACAATATTGATGTTAGCGTGATAGAAACGCTCATCTGACAACAGGATAGCATGATCTACTAAATTATTAATACTATTGATTTTATATTTAAGTGGATGATTAGAAAAGTAGTTAATTATCTCCCCGAGAAAGTTGATTTCCTATACCAATTAGTGATTAATTCATCACCATCCCTAATTACAATGGTATCCAGAAATGGCAACGAATTGTCAGCTTCAATTTCGTAGGTGAATTGCAAACGCGGGTGATAACCATTGAACGCATCCAGTAAGGCATTTACAGACGATTTCGGTACTATGGTGAAAATGTCGTCGACATAGCGGAGGAAGATCGGAACATCGAATTCTAGTAAACTTAAACAGTGGGTCTCTAGATCCTCCATGACCATGTTAGCCAATATCGGAGAGAGAGGAGATCCCATGGGACTCCCGTGGATCTGCTCATAGAATTGGCCGTCGAAACAAAAGCTAGTGGACTGTAGAATTAGCTTAACGGCATGGAGGAACTGAGATAAATTAAGCTCGGTATGCTGTGAGATGTAATGCCACCTTTTTCTCACCGCCTCGTATACCAACTCATTCGGAATGTTGGTGAACAATGCCGTGACGTCAAGAGAGACAAGGACTTCGTCAGAAATAATCCTCATACTCGCAATCATTTTTACGAACGACCAACCATCCTTTACATGAGATCGTGGTTTGGGAATCGAGTTGTGCAAGATCTCATGTATAAAGCTCGCGACATTATACAGGGGACTGCCTATTGCTGATACAATGACGCGCATAGGAAACCCCGTTTTATGTATTTTTGGCAAGCCGTAACAACGAGGCAGATTTCAGTTCGTGCAATAAAGACGCTTGAAAATTTGATAATCAATGATGTCATTGTCCTGCCACGACTTAACGAGTTGGCTAAGCTTGGTTGTGATTTGTTTAATAGGGTTCTTCTTAACTTTTTTATAAGTTGAAGTGTCATTTAATACCTCTGTCATGCGATTAATATAGTCAGACTTATCCATGATCACCGTTATTTAACCTTTGTCGGCTTTGGTGACAAAGACATCATCGTTATCACGTAAAAATTTTTTAGTTTTCGAAAACTCATTAAGGATGTGTTGGTCAATATGACACAAATGTTTGCTCCTATTTAAAAAGAGTTGAAGCGAATTGGCTATTGTGCCCCGTATTTCGTTAGTAGCATTCGGAGGAAACTTATAACTACTACTCTCTACGTTCTTAATAGTTTTTAACACAGCGTTGCAACGGTCTTTTTTACATACGCGGGAAACCGGAAGAGCGAATTTGTCACCTAAGCTTAAAACATTTTTTACTGAGTCAGGTATCTGTTTGTTGGTGGTATTGATCAACCATTTCTTATTATTAATATTAGAAAACGCGCGGCAAGTATCTTGTTGGTCTATTATTAGATGGAACTTTTTGACAAGTTTAATTCTAACAGATTCTATGTGTCTAAAAATTTTTTCTTTGTTAATGTTGAAAAAATTATTTACTATCGATTCAGGTAAACACAACAGCAACTCGCTCTCAATCTCTTTGATTTTGACCCCCAACCTGTTTAAATGCTCGTGAATGTCACTAATCTCTAAATTTAGTATTGCTCTCTGATATCGCAATTTGGATCTTTCAAATGCTCGTGAACGCAGAAATGTTTTAATTTTTTAATTTGGTGATGACGAGTCATTTCGATGACATAGGTATTGCTCATAATTTAACGGTTTTAATTATATTATTCTATTTATTTTTATACATCGCATTATATCTCTGTTTTACCTCGTTTTAGACCGCACTTGAAAAGGGCTCGAACCAAGAGCCGAAACGTAGTGCTTAATTTGTACATACTGTGCCAGTTAATCGAGTAATAAAATGATTATATATTTCTTCGGAAAATAACTTGTTGCACATTATTTTTACAAAATATTTTTGTATTTAAGTGTCTTCCTACACAAGTCATAGTAGCTTTATTTTTCCTTACAGAAATTATAATATAACCGAATTCCGTTACCTAACTCAACCCAAGTAATATGTATCTTTTTAAATAAATGTTTTCTTGATTGATCTTTAAATAAATCTTTAAATTGCGTTAATCAGAAAGAGAAGATACAATTATAAAATTTTTAATCCAACACAGGAATATAAGTGTAAGAGTTGTTTTATGTTGGACAAACCGATCTGAATAGCCATCTATGTAGTTATTTAGTTTTGGTTAGTAATGCGGAAGTAAGCCCAGAGGGCACTAGTTTATCTCTCCCACTGATTTTTCTGTTCGTGCCCACATCTAGGTTTGATATAAGTTTTTGTTCCGGTTTGTCGGTTTTGCCTCTGAGTGTAAACACACGTCTTTACTTATCGTAATAAAGGTTCTTGTATTCTGGAAGTGTGTATCCCTTGCTTGAGATCCCAACAAGTGGTAGCAGAGCGTGGTTCACCTTGGTAGGTGTAGACGACTTTAAGGGAGAACACGAGATTGCGAAAACGGGGAACGCCGATACAGAAGATCGGAAAGTTCGAGAATAGTAAGGAAGACATGGCGGACAAAACAACGACGCCCACTATTCCGTTATTAACGGCAGACAATTATTACAACTGGCGATTAAAGATGGAATCGGTTCTACAATTGAAGAGATTATTATCCGTTTTCACGACTGACCGACCATCGGGAGACGAAAAGAAGATAGCAGAGTGGGATGAAAAGAACGCAGATGCCGTGGTGTATATCCGATTATCGCTAAGCGAACAACAGATATTACAATTCGCTAATGAGAATAATGCCAAACAATTATGGACAGCCATACACAATGCTTTTGCTGGACCTGCAGAGGATAGAGCCATCGACGCGGGAGAAGAGCTGCGACACATCAAAATGATGGACAAAGAGACAGCTACAGAGTATATAAGCCGTGCGAGGGGCCTATCAATCAAGTGTGCTGCAGCAGGATTGGCAATATCAGAACGGCAATTAGTCTACAACGTAGTTCGAGGACTCCATAACAGATTCAACCAGATACGCGAGATATTGAAAACTCAGAGGGACAAGAAATTAGAAGAGATTCTGGAAATTATCAAAGAAAAAGAGAGAGACATACAGAAGAAGAATGGCGGCGGGAATGGAAACGGCTTCCAGGAGAACGCGTATGTAGCCAGAGATCGTCACAAGAAGGATAACAAGAAGAGGTGCTATGTGTGCGGAAAGATAGGGCACTTATCTAAAATATGTTATCACCGTAAAGATAAACCGGGACAGGTACCTTTTGATTCTAATAAAAAGGATAAAAAGGATAGTACTAAAGAAAATACTAATAAAAATGCAAACTATGCATCAGAGGATAGGGTAGATTATGCTACTTACCAGGCGTTTAAAGCAAGCACATATCCAAGTTTGAGAAACAATCAATGGATCGTAGATAGCGGATGCACGTCTCATATGACATTTAATAGAGAGTATTTCATAGATTTTAAACCAATCAAAGGTAAAGTTTACTTAGCAGGACAAAATAATGTTATAGAGTCAAAAGGTACAGGTTCGATAAAAATTAAAGTACAAAACGATAAAGGTAATACAACTTATGTTATTATGTATGATGTGATATACGTTCCCGACCTGCAAAATAATTTGTTATCCGTTATGAAACTAATGGACCGAGGATTAAAAGTTAACTTTACAAATAACACAGTTAAGATATGTCAGGGAAATAATGGTGAAGTCATTGCCGTAGGAGAACGAGATAATCATTTTGTTATTGATATGATACCAATTGATGAAAGAAACATTAACGAGTGTAATAGCGCATGCATAAATAATATAGGGGATGCAACTAGCAAAAAATTTAGTGATATTTGGCATCGTAGATTAGGGCATGTAAACAATAAATATATGCAGAGATTAATAAAAGAAGAATTAGTTATAGGAATTAATAGTAAACTAAAAGAGGTTGACTGTGATGCATGTAAGACTTGTAAACTTCCCCGAAAACCACATAAAAGTGTAATCTACGAACAGAGTAAAGATGTATTACAATTACTACATTTAGACGTATGTGGCCCCATGTCTGTAGAGTCAATTGGTGGATCTCGTTATATGTTGCTGATTATAGACTGTTCAGGATTGTCAATCCGTCGCGATCGATCACCGATCGATACCGCTAACGAGATCCCTGAGCCGCCCCCTGAACGAGGCGATTTCGCGCCGCACCCCTCGTCACCCCCTGACCGTGCAATCTCTCGCGTCGCGCTATCGATCCGGACATGCCAGGATTGCGTGATCCTGCTAACCGCGCTTATTGGTCGATTTCTCGCGCAACCGAAAGCTCCCGAAACGGGCCCGCGAGAGCTCCGGTCCCATCAGTATCACATTGTAAGTCGTTTCAAGCGGTACCAAGCCGTCTTGCACACGTCTCTCGCAATTATACTCTGGTTCACGCGGTCGATTCTAGTCGTCGTGGATCCGTCAAGTCCGCAAGTCTCGTTTCACGCGGTAGTTACGCCCCGTCGTGCATACGAATTGCGCATCGTCGTGCCATCAGTGCACCCGCTTGAAGTGCGTTACACGCACTCGCAACCGCGCCGTCAGTGCGCCGGCTAGCGCGCTCATTATAGCGGCTACGAACTCTGCGCCTCCGTGCGCCTGCAGCATCATACTCGCCCTCACGCGAGTAGTAAACACTCACATATCAGTCCGCGTCTCGGTGTTAATTACTCGCGCCCCAAGTGCGCTCATTGTCGTAACCGTTTGCGTACGCTGAACATTCGTACATCACGTGCACCACGCTACCGGTGAACATCGCCGAATCACGTGCACGCCGTACATACGTGCCGCGCCTGAATTGTAACGGCTATTCGGCATAACTTTCTTCTACTGTATAGAATTACATTAAACGAGTGCTGTGCACGATTATTGTTACACAAAGTGTCCTCTCATTTACGCACGCCTGATCCCTGTCGGGGTCGACCCGGCATCTTACGCTAATTGGCGAACCGGAGTTACGCCCGGCGACAGAAATTCGCCAACATAGACGATTATCATAGCGGCATGTATTTTACATATTTTCTTAGAAATAAGAGTGATGTCTTACCTACGTTTAAAATATTTAAAGAAAAATGTGAAAATATATTAGGCAAGAAAATTAAGACTATCCGTACCGATAACGGTACGGAATTCATAAACAATGAATTTCGGGAGTTCACTAATGATGAGGGAATAGAACACCAAAAGACAGTTCCGTACAACCCCGAAAGTAACGGGAAGGTAGAGAGGGGAAATAGAGTAATTCTAGAGCGCGCCCATATTATATGAAAGTAGTTTACCACTAAAATTTTGAGCAGAAGCAATTGCTTATATTTCTCATACAATAAATGTAACGCCAAGGAAAAATAAAAATAGGACACCATACGAGTTATAGTATAATAAGATGCCAAATATCACTTATTTAAAAACATTTGGTTGCCTGGCATATTTTTATGTTAATAAGAATGCGCGTAATAAATTACAACCTAGTAGAAAGAAGGCAATTATGGTAGGTTATTCACGAGAAAGAGTAGGTTACCGATTATTTGACCCTGAACGAAATATAATTATCGAGGAACAAAACGTAATTTTCGATGAGAGTGTGAAAGGCAACTATTACCTTAACAAACAAAATTTAGACCAAGGTAATAATGAGAATTGGAATATTGAAGATGTTCTTAATATATCGGATTGCGATGATACGGTTGCGACTAACGATGATAATAACGGAAACAATAGTGACTCAGATCAAAATAATGAAATGGAAACGCGTCCGGTAGATATTAGTTTACAAAGGGATGAAAATCGAGACCAAAATATTAGAAATCCAGTAAGTAGACCAAAGGGTGTTACATTGGCCGAAAGTTTGAGACGAAAACAAGAAATGCTAGAGGATAGAGGAGAGAAATTAAGACGGGAAGGTGTAAGATGGTCCGAAAGATTAGAAAAAACTGTCACTATTATTCAGCCAAAGACAGTTGACGTAGCCCTACGTCTACTTTCCTTCGCTGAATACTTTAACATAAAATAGTGCGACAGTTGACGTTGTTTGCGGCACAGTTGTTACTGTGCCCGTTCATTTTTTAACTCCTAAATTTTTCTCTATAAGAAATTTCGAAGAGATAAAAAATGGAGGGTTCCGACTTGTTTTATCACAAATGGGACTTCTTAAGTTTTAAAATGAGATGTCAATTATTACTCTACGATTATTAGTTTCGAAAATCTAAATGTTCAAAGTGTGACATGTTTTCGTTGCATCTACAAGAAATTTAGCTAAACTTTATAACGCTACTATATCGAAGAGGTAAGAAATAAAGGGTTCCAACTTGTTTTATCATAAATGGGACTTCTTAAGCTTTAAAATGAGATGTTAATTATTATTATTCTACGATTATTAGTTTCGAAGCTCTAAACATTCAAAGTGTGACATGTTTTCGTTGCATCGATAAGAAATTTAGCAAAACTTTCTAACGCTACTGTATCGAAGAGGTAAGAAGTAGAAGGTTCCGACTAGTTTTATCATAAATGGGACTTCTTAAGCTTTAAAATGAGATGTTGATCATTATTCTACGATTATTAGTTTCAAAGATATAAACGTTCAAAGTGTGACATGTTTTCGTTGCATCGTCGCGTTGCATCGTTGCATCCGTGGATACCCCCCCTTCCGCGGAGAAAGACGTAGTTCTACGTCAAAATTCAACACGCGAAAGTAGCAGATGATATTAAGATACCGTGTAACTTTAATGAAGCATGTAACAATGAGAATTGGTGGCAAGCGATGGAAGATGAATTAGACTGATTGAATAGACATGATGTGTGGGAGACGGGAAAACGTCCAGAAAATGTAAAAACAGTTAAAAGTAAATGAGTTTATGAAATTAAAAGAAGTAGTGAGAACGATAGTATCAGATATAAAGCGAGACTTGTAGCAGCCGGATATAATCAGATAAAAAATAAAGATTATGACGAGTCATATTCTCCGGTTGTAAGTATTGACGCGTGGAGGGCATTAATGGCCATTGCTTCTAAGAAAAGGTTAAATGTAAGATTTTTCGATGTTAAAACTGCTTATTTACATGGTAGACTAAAAGAGACAATATACTTAGAACCACCACCAGGTTTCGAGAAAAGATTTGGAGAGGGAAAAATATGTAAATTAAAACGAAGTATGTACGGAATTACCACAGTCAGGGCGAAACTGGTATTTGACGCTAAGAGAGGAGCTGTCAAGAAACGGTTTAAAACCTTTAAGTTCAGACAGTTGTATTTTTATCAATAAAAATCAAACATGTTTCTTTATATTTTGTTCCTATGTCGATGATTTCACCATATTAGACGATAATAATAATACTTATGAAAAAATACTCAAAAAATTAAGAGAAGTTTTTGAAATCAGGGAGACAACAAACTTAAAAATGTTCCTTGGTATAGAAATAGAAATGAATCCGTCGGGTATATATTTAAGCCAAACTAAGTATATTGAAAAATTGTTAAGTAAGTATGAATTATCCGAGTGTAATCCTGTCAATACTCCGATTGTAACCGGTGAAGATAAAATATCGCAAGAAACAAGTGAGAATTAAATATGATGTCAACTTATATCAGGAATTAATAGGAGAAATGTTATATTTAGCAAATAGGACAAGACCCGATATAGCATTTGTAACTTCATATTTATCACAATATAATCACTGCCCGGAAAAACGACATTATATGTTAAGTAAAAGGGTATTACGTTATTTACAGGGAACCAAAGATAAACGTCTTTATTATAATAAAGAGATAGGTACGTTAAAAGCATATTCTGATGCCAGTTGGGGTAATGCCGAAGGTGGTAAGTCATTTTCAGGGGGAGTCATATTTTTAGGAAATTCCCTTATATCATGGAGATGCCGAAAACAACGAACAGTTGGAACTTCCACATGTGAAGTAGAATTATTCGCGTTATCAGAAATTGTTAAAGATGTACTATGGCTTCAGAATATGCTTACTGAACTGAATTGTATGGAATATATTAATAAGCCAATTAAGGTCTTCTGCGATAACCAGGCTACCATACAATGGGTGAAAAATGCGAGATCTTCAACAAAGACACGACATGTTAATTTAAGATTTCACTTTGTTCGTGATGAACAGGAAAAGGAAATTATCAGTTTATCGTACATTAATTCTAATGAAATGATTGCAGATTGTTTGACCAAACCAGTATCCAAAGAAAAACTTGAATGGTGTATTAACCACATGCGTTTAGTTAAGTAGAGGTGCAAATGTTTTTTTTATTATCCATAATATTAAGTTATATTGTAGATCGATTTGTAGGGGGAGAATGTAAGAGTTGTTTTATGTTGGACAAACCGATCTGAATAGCCATCTATGTAGTTATTTAGTTTTGGTTAGTAATGCGGAAGTAAGCTCAGAGGGCACTAGTTTATCTCTCCCACTGATTTTTCTGTTCGTGCCCACATCTAGGTTTGATATAAGTTTTTGTTCCGGCTTGTCGGTTTTGTCTCTGAGTGTAAACACGCGTCTTCACTTATCGTAATAAAGGTTCTTGTATTCTGGAAGTGTGTATCCCTTGCTTGAGATCCCAACAATAAGGTATTTAAATGCAAAGATTTTAATCGCAAAGATTAAAAACTGTTAAAGAAGTAACAATAAAAAATGCAAATATTTTATTAAAATAAAAAAAATTTTCGTACAAAAACTTGGCGCTGGTAGACCTCGAAATACAATAAGGTACTACAATTTCAAGTGAATAAAGAAAACAATGTATATCCCGGGAAAAAAAGATTATATATAATTATATATAAATATATATGATTATATATAATACAATTATATATGAATTTTGTCTCTATATGATCATATATAATTATATATAATTATATATGAGCATATATGAACATATATAATGATATTATATATATGTAAATATATATAATTATATATGACCGTATATAGTCAATATATATTAAAAAAGAACTGTTAACTTCGATAATAAAGCATTGATAAATTAAGATGTATATTTTTTCAAAAGCTGTAGAATCAAAAGTGAAATGATTTATTCCATATAATATAACTTGACACAGCTTGACGTGAGACAGTGCTGTGTCTCTTGATACCTTTTTTATATCACTGTTCGTCAATTTTAAATACGGAGAAACGAATCCTATCGAATGCCATCTATTGGATAATCCGAATTTAAAGTTTATTTATGATTATATATAATCATATATAATCTACATGGATAAATGCTTCTTATATATAATTTATATATAAATTATATGAACTCATATATAATCATGTCAAATTATATATGAAACATTTATATATATTTAAATATATTTTAATCGTAAGTAAACGTATTGACGCTCTTCAAAGCAAAAGCTAAATAATAATATTACGGCCTATATTCAGAGCAATATTAGGTGTTAATAAAAATCATATATAAATTTCAAATTTTAATGATATCATATAGCCAACGTTTCGACCTTACTTGGTCTTCCTCAGGGCATAAAATTAATAATAAAAAATATTTGTTGGAGTTCACATGAGAAACATTTAAAATTATAAAGTCAATGTCGATGAACGGATACATACAAATAGAAGCGAGGTCAAAGTCAGATTCAAATTCATGCTGTTATATGGTTCGAAAGTACAATAGATTAATTACCGGTTGTAATAATTCGCAATTAACAGCAGTGCGGATACAATACTTTTTTGTCACAATAATCCTCTATGAAGTTCCATTGTATCTTCAGCTGTGCTCGGCGTTTGAATTAACGTTGTGTATTGGTGGTAAAGCGGAGGCAAAGCGGAGGTTGTAGCGACAGATATTACATCGAAATCGTGTTAGCGCGACCATCCTTAGTGGCAACTATGTCCGGAAGGAAATAATTAGTCATACATTTAATTCTCCTAATAAAAGATGATCGACTTACATAAGTGGTCCCGCTAACGAAATTTGTGTTTGGAAGAGCGTATATAAGAACTGTGTATTTCGGAACGAGGACGTACTGTTACTGCGGTCGCGAGATATGTGAGATAGTCGATGTCGCATAGTCAGTGTTTATACATATAGCTAGAGAGTTCACTTAGTATGTCAAAATAGACGTCGTCAAGAGACTCAGTATCTGTATTCAAATTGATCCCATTGGTTTGTTCTTTAATGTGAATCATCTCGGAAATGATTCTTTTCCGATAATTGCACTCGTAATCTAAGATTCGTGTTGCATCCCAGTTAAAGGAATGATTAAGTGAGATAGTGTGTTTTGAGACTACTGAATGTCTCGACGGCTCTAATGCGACATTATGTTTATGTTCCCTCAATCTGGTATTTAGCTGTCGTTTACCTACATAGGATGCATCGCAATTATTACAGCAAATTTTATATATGACATTATTATTGTTAAAATGGGGGTTCTTGTCCTTTTGGACTCTGACAATATTATTAAGCTTATTGATGATCCTGTATCCTATAGATAGCTTGGATTTGTCTACTGTTGCTGCGATGACCTCAGAAGCAGATTTTAAATAAGGGAGGGCGATGAATCTCTTTTTTTCCCCGTCAACCATGTTACCGTCATCATCCTCGTTACTCTCTCTCAAAGACTGCATTTTGTTGAAATGGAGCTTTTTAATTCTCGAGTTAATGTGTCTGAATATTAAGTCCACAGGGTATCCATTGTCTAGTAGGATGTCAACGATGAATGTTAGATTTTTATTAAAGAACCGAGGATGAGACAACAACATAGCCCTATCAACAAAACTGTATATGGTTCCTAATTTTTGCTGTATCGGATGGCTTGAAAAGAAGGACAAGCATCTGCCAGAGAATGTTTTTTTATGGAACCAATCTGTGATGATGCCATTATCACTAACTATTAATTTTAGATCAAGGAAGCTGAGGGATCTATTTTCCTCGTATTCAATCGTAAACTGAAGTCTCTCGTGATATTTGTTAAAACCATCAAGTATGTCAGGGATGCTTATTCTCTTTGCCGCAAGTACAATGTCGTCCACGTAACGGCGATAAAACGGGATTCTGATGTTCAACGATGTGAGAACCCCTTCCTCCAGATCTTGCATAACAATGTCTGCTAAATCTGGGGAAAGGGGAGAGCCCATTGGGGAACCGAATGTCTGTTTATATATGACATTGTTGAATGTGAAGAAGGTGGAGGAAAGAATGAATTCTACTGCTGAAATAAATTCTTTGCGTGGTAAATTAGTTTTTCTTTTAATATACCTCCATCTTCTTTTTATGCCATCGATTGCCAGATCTGAGGGAACGTTCGTGAACAGCGATACAACATCCAGCGACACCAATATTTCAGAGTCATTTACAGTAATTCCCGAGAGATCGTTGCACAAATCAAAACTGTTATTAACATGACTCTTGGCCTTGGGAAGGCTGTTTGAAAGAATTTTTTGTAGATAAGATGCCAACGGATAGAGAGCTGTATTAACAGATGATACGATTATCCTAAAGGAATTGTTGTTTTTATGTATTTTAGGAAGTCCGTATGCTTTAGGAAGGGAAGTGTCACTCGAGTGTAGAGACCAATATTCTTTTTTGGAAATATGCTCTTTTTTTAGCCAATCTTTTAGTTTGTTATTGAGTTCTCTTTCTATTTTTGCAGCTGGATTCTTTTTTATGATGGAATAGGTATTTTTGTCACTAAGTATAGATTCCATTTTCTGAACATATTCATCTTTGTTTAAGGCTACCGTGACGTTGCCCTTATCCGCTCTAGTGAAAATCACGTTGGAATTTGTTTTTTGGAAATGGATAGCAGATTTATAAGAGGCGATGATACTATGTTCAATCGGGCTAATACTTATTCTGTTATTCAGGATCTTTGAGAACTGTGGAATTGCTGTATTGCGAATTTTGATTTGATTCTCAATGATGTGTCTCCTGTAATTGCACTCTAAATCTTTGACGAACTAACACGATTTCGATGTAATATCTGTCGCTACAACCTCCGCTTTGCCTCCGCTTTACCACCAATACACAACGTTAATTCAAACGCCGAGCACAGCTGAAGATACAATGGAACTTCATAGAGGATTATTGTGACAAAAAAGTATTGTATCCGCACTGCTGTTAATTGCGAATTATTACAACCGGTAATTAATCTATTGTACTTTCGAACCATATAACAGCATGAATTTGAATCTGACTTTGACCTCGCTTCTATTTGTATGTATCCGTTCATCGACATTGACTTTATAATTTTAAATGTTTCTCATGTGAACTCCAACAAATATTTCTTATTATTAATTTTATGCCCTGAGGAAGACCAAGTAAGGTCGAAACGTTGGCTATATGATATCATTAAAATTTGAAATTTATATATGATTTTTATTAACACCTAATATTGCTCTGAATATAGGCCGTAATGTTATTATTTATATTTTAATCGTCTGTATAATAATATATAATCATATATAATCATATATAATCATATACGGTTATATATACTTCCATATGAATCTTATATGTATCCATATATGAGTGCATATATGATCTATTGTTCATATCTAGTTATATTTGGAATTATACATGCCCATATATAATGATATATGGACCCATATATAATTTTATATGAAGCACCAAATTTCATATATAATCACATATAATCATATAATCATATATATTTATATATAATTATATATAGGGGAGACCGGGGCTAGACCGCTAACGGGGTAAATCCGCAAAATCAAATATCTCGGTACCTGTATATTGTGCGAACTCGCTATTAACATTGTAAACGCTGCTTATGGTACCCATGTGACCAACGGAGTTTCGGCAGGTTACCTGCCGTGTTATGATTTTTACGAGGGCAAACGTGTTTTCGGAAGGTGAAAGTGAAATTTTCTGCGCGTGGAAATTTTGTAATATCTTGAATATTATTGTATCATCGAATCTCAAAGTAAGTGATTATAAAGAGTAATGCATGCTGAACACGAATCCAGTGTAGTTTTTTCATTATCGTTGATGTCTAATATTTCGTGGACGATCAAACCTGAAACTTATGTTTGGGTCTTATCCGCTAGTGAGCACCCGGGGCTGGTCCGCTAGTCTCGTCACTGTGGCGCGCCGGGCGCATGACTTCAGCTCACGGCGATTTTAGGTTAGGTTTCCCTCGAGCGGCGTGATTCTGTCTTCCCTTGCACGTGCGTCAGTTGTATAGGAGGGAAATGGTACGCACGTATCGTCGCAAAACGACTCCCGTCGACAAGGAGCAACTCAAGAAGGCAGTTCTTGCAGTGAGAAAAGATAAAATGAGCGTTTCCGCAGCCGCAAAACAATTAAGAGGCCGGCCCAAAAAAAATGCCACACAAACAGAACCGCAGCCTTCGACGAGCAGTGGGCGTAAATCGAAATCAAGGAAGCAGCAGCGGTCGGATTCTGACGAAGACTTGGATAATACGTGCTGCGTGTGCTCAAAGAAGTTGACAAGCAGAGCATATGGGAAACAGTGCATTGCGTGCGAGCGTAGGGCACACAACACATGCGTGCGCTTGTCAGGATCTGTATTCACGTGCCTTGATTGTTTTATGGAATAGGTAAAACAATTATTTTTTAATGTTTCGCATAAAAATTTGAAATAAATTTGTATTTTTCTCTTAAAAAACAATTATTAAAATGTATCCTATCATTTTTCAGGATTAGATGTACGTATATGTATTGAAAATGCAGTGTAACGGATTTACCCCGGGGGGGTAACGGTTCAATCCCGGCATTTTTGAGATTTCAATTTTTGCACCGTTGTCGTTTTTGCTCTATACCGGTTAAACAAAGCGACGTAGATAAAAATTTCCTGTATAAATTTTGTAGCTAAAGGTTCACTCTTTACAGTGGTATACCAATTTTAACTTAAATTATTTATTTTGTTGTTAAAAATCAGCACCGAAAAAAAACTAGCGGTCTAGCCCCGGTCTCCCCTAATTATATATAATCTTCTTTTCCCGGGTAGGTATATGGTATAAGTGATACAGCTTATTACAATCAAATATAACATAAGTAACATTTCTAAGGACTACTTTCGCAATCGTCGGTTAATTTTTAACCTTAAATTAACTTATTTGAACAACGAACAACGTGGTATAAAAACGGTATCAAGAGATACGGCAGTATCTCACGCCGAGCAGCGCCAAGTTACATGTAAATCATTTCACCTTTAATTCTAGCATTTAAAAAAATATACACTTAATTTATCAATGCTTCATTCCTTAATCGAAGTTAACAGAATTCTTTTTTAATATTTATTGACTATATATGATTATATATATTTACATATGGGGCATTCCATGCCAAATCGACCTGGGTTTGACCCTCGACCTCTTGGATTTGGTCGGCGATTTTTTATGTTCGACCGAGAGGTCGACCCAGGCATGGAATATATATGGAAGCCCCATATATATAATCTCATTATATATGTACATATATGATTATATATGATCATATAGATACAAAATTCATATATAATTGCATTATATATAATCATATATATTTATATATAATTATATATAATCTTTTTTTCCCGGGTATAATGCTACATGAAAATATATATAATTATATAGGGTTATATATACTTCCATATGAATCTTATATGTATCCATACATGAGTGCATATCTATTGTTCATATCTAGTTATATTTGGAATTATATATGCCTATATATAATGATATATGGATCCATATATAATTTTATATAAAGCACCAAATTTCATATATATAATCACATATAATCGTATATATTTATATATAATTATATACAATTTTTTCCCGGGTATATAAAATCCCGGAAAAAAAGATTATATATAATTATATATAAATATATATAATTATATATAATACAATTATATATGAATTTTGTCTCTATATGATCATATATATTTATATATAATTATATATAATTATATATAAGCATATATGAACATATATAATGATTGTCACTACTTTCATATATAATGATATTATATATATGTAAATATATATAATTATATATGACCATATATAGTCAATATATATTAAAAAAGAACTGTTAACTTCGATAATAAAGCATTGATAAATTAAGATGTATATTTTTTCAAAAGCTGTAGAATCAAAAGTGAAATGATTTATTCCATATAATATAACTTGACACAGCTTGACGTGAGACAGTGCCGTGTCTCTTGATACCTTTTTTATATCATTGTTCGTCAAATTTTAAATACGAGAAACGAATCCTATCGAATGCCATCTATTGGACAATCCGAATTTAAAGTTTATATATGATTATATCCCAGATAGCACATGGACGTCCACTGTATATCCATTGGCAATCCGCTTCTGGACAATGGGACGTCCGTACAGAATCCAAATAAGATCCGTCGGACGTTTGATGGACGTCCATAGGGTGTACATTTGTCACAGCTTTGAACTCCAAAAAATCTCCAAAACATATCCAATTTTGGACTTATTATGAACTAATTTTGGACCTATTTTGAAAATGTTTTTTATGTGTTTCAAGTAATTAAAACTATTTAAAGAACTATCAGTAATAATTGTGTGTTTCATGTTTGAAAGATTTTTTAAATATCTGTAAAATATATGTACATCTTGATATTTGATCTTGAAAAATATACATATCTTGCGAATGTCATGATTTTGCTTTGCTAGAGACCTGCTTATATTAGCCCTCAACTGAAATTTACTTACAAGTTAGTCTTACCATTATGCGCCGCCTAGCGGCGTCGTTCCAAACTAGCACGGAAAGATGCGCTACCATCCCGTGAAACACTCATTGATATAAATATGGTATGATATACGTATCAATGGTTTAGAATTGGTATAGGTATAAGTAATAGACGATTATTATACCGTATAGCATATACGTTAGCGTATACGTTAAGAAATTGTAATAAATATACATTTTTTAAACGTTTCTAATAAATTTAATTAATACTTACTGGTATAAATATGGTGTGATATACGTATCAATAATTTAGAATTGGCGAATAATTATATAATAAACGATTCTTATATTATATAGTAATATACGTTAAGAAATTGTAATAAATATATATTTTTTAAACATTTCTAATAAACCTAATTAATACTTACTGGTATAAAGTAAAGTAAAGTAAAGTACATTCGTAAATTGCCAATATAATAAACAAATAAATACGTTAATAATCTTTGATACTTATATATAAGCATCTCATATTTAAAATAATTTAAATTAAATTAAATTATAAAATTTATTGCGAAAAATATTACCTCAGCCAGGGTTCGAACCTGCCCATACAGCACAAAATGTTTTCAAAAAATATTTCTGAATATTTCTATAAAAATATTGTAAGAAATATTTTAAAATGGCTTTAGGAATATTTTAAAAAAGTTAAAAAACTTTTTGTGATACCATTTTTCAGAATATTTTAAGAATCTTTTAAAAATATTTATAAAAATGTTCTTCTTTATCACCCAGACAATATTTTCTTAAATATTTGAAGTATATTTTTAAAATATTAATCTACATATTTGTTGTTTTACAATCTTGTTCCAAAATGTTTAAAAATATTTTAAATTTATTAAATTTATTAAAATAAATATTTTTAAAAGATTCTTAAGATATTTTTAAAAATGTTATCACAAAAGGTTTTTTAACTTTTTTAAAATATTCCTAAAACCATTTTAAAATATTTCTTGCAATATTTTTATAGAAATATTCAGAAATATTTTTTGAAAACATTTTGTGCTGTATGGGCAGGTTCAAACCCTGGCTGAGGTAATATTTTTCGCAATAAATTTAATAATTTAATTTAATTTAAATTATTTTAAATATGAGATGCTTATATATAAGTATCAAGGATTATTAACGTATTTATTTGTTTATTATATTGGCAATTTACGAATATACTTTACTTTACTTTACTTTATACCAGTAAGTATTAATTAGGTTTATTAGAAACGTTTAAAAATGTATATTTATTACAATTTCTTAACGTATACTGCTATATGGTATAATAATCGTCTATTACTTATACCTATACCAATTCTAAACCATTGATACGTATATTATACCATATTTATATCAATGAGTGTTTCACGGGTAGGTAAAGAGAGAAAATAAATTACATAAATTTTGTAATAATAATGCATACAATTTATTATTACTTAAAAATTAATGTATATATATTAGAAATATTGTAAATATAATATTAAATAAAATATATAATAAAAATCATAAAAATCATAAAAGTAAGATCCAAATGCGGACATAAAATAAACATCCGAATAGGACATCTTTTTCAATTCCAACAATGGACATCTCTTGAATGTTCATTTTATGTCCATGGACGTGCGGACATAAATCGGACTTAAAATGGATATTCTGAGAATGTCCAGTGCTATCTGGGATATAATCCTTTCAAAAAAAAGGCATGTTAAATCGATACTCGCATCTCTCGAAGTCTTCTCGAAAGTCTCAAATTGCTTTGTTGGCTCTTTTCCGCGAAGTTGATTGGTTTTCTCGCGGCGATTACAGCTAACATCGCGGAGAACGAGTATTTTCACAGATCTGTGGTATTTTGACAAACGTGAGTCGAGAGGTTAATAAGTGTATGAAGAAGTATATGAATTATTTATATATTATATATAAATAATAATGTTGATTCTTCTTCTATAATTTCTCTCTTAAGAAAAGAAGAAGATAAGTCTACTTCTTTTCCTTTGGTACCATATATATACACCTAGGTATATATATATATATATACCTTAACTAGACTAGTTAAGGTTCCAACTAGTAAAAGTAAGACACGTTGCTGGAACAAAAAGCAAAGGCAAGACAATAACATAGTTTAGCATATTTATTTTACGCATTATTTTTATAATAATTTCGTACATTATGTCATTAATTCATAAATCTGTTTTACATAAGAAACGAATATTGGCAGAAAATATGAAAATCTTCAAAGATATAAACAAAAGCAATGTAAAAATATTGCGTTAATGTATGTGTGTACTGAATTATCTAGATATACACTTATTGTGTTCAATATTATTACTAATAATGTATTTATTATTTTCTATATTTTAAGTAACATTTTTGTTGAATATGACTATGTTAAATGAAACTATGACAATATATGAGGTATTTACTACATTAAAATATTTAATATATCATTAACGAGATTTGTTTAATAAGCCCTTAACTAGTCATTACTTTGCTGGTTGGACCAGCAACGTGTCTTACTTTTACTAGTTGGAACCTTAACTAGTATTGCCTTCACTGCCTGAACTTTCATATTGCTTTGCCTTTGCTTATTGGACTGAAAACTTGTCTTGCTATTTATTATGCTTTGGGAACATTGTGTTGGATCCGCCTTTGTTTCAATTTTGAATATCTTATGTCACATTTCTATTCAATCACCTTAAAACCCCCGTGTAAAAATTTTCATGTGAATTCGATATAATTTTAAAAAATCGTCCATCATATTGGATCCGCCATTTTGAATTTTAAAAATCTAATGTCAGATTCGTGTTCAGCGACACCAAAAACCCCCGAGTAACGAGTTTCAAGCGAATTTAAGCAATTTTATGTACATTGTCCGCCATATTAAATCGGCCATCTTGAATTTTTTATTTTGCCACTTTGCATTTAAAAGTAGATATAATTACCTAAATTTTAAGCCATATTAGAACTCTTTACGTCAAAACCAATTTTGGGGGCTGGGGGTCTCTCGTTGAGAAAGAATACCTCATATATATATATATATATATATATATATATATATATATATATATAATCTCATTATATGTGTTCATATACACTGAGAGAAATTTAAGTGACAACAAAATTTGATTTGCTGCCGAGAGCAAATTTTTTGCTATTGCAACAAAAAATTTGCTACTATTGCTAAATTAATTAGCTCTCGCAGCCAGCAAACCAAGTGTTTGTTGTTACTACCCGGGAAAAAAAGATTATATATAATTATATATAAATATATATGATTATATATAATACAATTATATATAAATTTTGTCTCTATATGATCATATATAATTATATATAATTATATATAAGCATATATGAACATATATAATATATGTAAATATATATAATTATATATGACCATATATAGTCAATATATATTAAAAAAGAACTGTTAACTTCGATAATAAAGCATTGATAAATTAAGATGTATATTTTTTCAAAAGCTGTAGAATCAAAAGTGAAATGATTTATTCCATATAATATAACTTGACACAGCTTGACGTGAGACAGTGCTGTGTCTCTTGATACCTTTTTTATATCATTTTTCGTCAAATTTTAAATACGAGAAACGAATCCTATTGAATGCCATCTATTGGATAATCCGAATTTAAAGTTTATATATGATTATATATAATCATATATAATCTACATGGATAAATGCTTCTTATATATAATTTATATATAAATTATATGAACTCATATATAATCATGTCAAATTGTATATGAAACATTTATATATATTTAAATATATTTTAATTGTCTGTATAATTATATATAATCATATATAATCGTATATAATCATATATAATCATGTATAATCATATACGGTTATATATACTTCCATATGAATCTTATATGTATCCATACATGAGTGCATATATGATCTATTGTTCATATCTAGTTATATTTGGAATTATATATGCCCATATATATAATGAAATATGGACCCATATATAATTTTATATAAAGCACCAAATTTCGTATATAATCACATATAATCATATATATTTATATATAATTATATATAATTATATATAATCTTTTTTTCCCGGGTATAGTGACAAATGATTTGCTAATACAGCAAAAAATGTCTCTCAGTGTATGATCATATATGATTATATATAATTATATATGATCATATAGAGACAAAATTCATATAAATTGCATTATATGTAATCATGTATATATATATATATATATATATATATATATATATATATATATACACATATACATATGTATATGTATGATTATATATGTATAATCTTTTTTCCCAGGAATTGACATAACAATATAAATTTTTTAATATTTTAAATCTGAAGAAATCAACTACAATTAAAAAAAAATAGATTATGCGTAATAAGCGAATATTCATGTATCTTGCACATAGAGAGAGATTTGCGCGATGTATACTTGTCGCTTTCTCGTTTTCTCGAAGCTCGGAATGCGATTCAACCTGATGGCAAGCCAGAATAACGGTAAGTGTTATTTGCAGAGAGTCAGAGCCATGTAATTTCAAGCAGCATTGCCTTAGGCAGGGCTCCTTTCTACGAGACTGCAATGTAGCCTCCATCGATGATGAGGATCGATTTCTAATTAAATCAGTAGTGCCAAGCGTGATTCTGTTTTCTCCGCATGAGATTTTAATTATCAATACGAAAAATATCTAGTTGCAAAAGGCAACAGTAGCTTAATTTTGACATCATACGTACATGGAAATTCGTGTGATACATATACCTTTTTCGAAAAAGGTGAAAAAAATCGCCAAGTACTCGCGCAATGTTGTAAATCCAAAAATCCAACCTAAGTGGTAGTAGCTTTATTTCTTCTTAACAAAATTATTATATCAAAAAATTACGTTACCTAACTCAACCCAAGTAATATGTATTTCAAAAAAATGTGTGTAATCTTTAAATTGCGCCAATTGCAAAGAGAATATACATATTGCTTTGAAAAATAATTGTGGTGCAACTACTTTTAAAAAATAAAACCCAAGTGATACATATCTTTGTGTTCCCATTCAAAGGTCTTCCTATTCCAACCCAAGTGGTAGTAGCTTTAATTCTTCTTAACAAAATTATAATATTACAAAGAATGCTTTTTTACTCCCGTCGCATTCTTCCCTAAATTATGTATATTCCCTATTTATTGTTTTTTTATTTAATCAAAAATTTTAGTACTTTATTCGAGGTCTAGCAGCGCCAAGTTTTGATTAAATATTTTTATTTTGTACTGTTACCTCTTTAATTCTTTGTGATTAAAATGATTGTTTGTAATATTATAATTTTGTTAAAAAGCGTTAAGAAGAAGAAGAAGCATACTTGAAAATTGTGAGGAAGTAATGTTCAAATTTATAATTTGTACACTTAACCCGTTGTGGTCACATGGGGTCCAGTGGACCCCAGGCTAACTTTGCGTCTACGTACCTTCGAAGAGACGGTTTTTTCACTTTATTTTACACGTTCAAAACTGAGCTATTTGATTTTACGAGTTTCATGAAAATTGATAACTTCAAACTGTACAATAAATATACTTTTTTCAAAGCTCGTTATGATACTATTTTTTTCTTAAAAGTATACTATTTTGAGAGTAAAACGCAGGAAGTTTTTTTGCTCTATCTCAAAAATTGAAATTTTGATGAATATTTTTGTGAAAAAAGTCAAATTTCTCGAAAATTTTTTTTCTCGTTTTTTTAACATAAAAAAATTTTAAAAAGGAGAAAAAAATTATTGGATTATAAAGAGGAAGTCTTAAACTAAATTCCAGTTCAAGGTTTGAGTCGATACATCAAAAAGAACGCAAATAGCAACTGTTTTTCTGCGTGGGGTCCATTGGACCCCATGTGACCACTACGTTATTTTTAGGAGGTGTGACCACAACGGGTTAAAAATTATGAAAAAGCAATGTGCAAGTTTATAGATTTTGTATCCGATTAATCCTTAATTTACATAATTTAATTTTAATATTTTATTTACTTATAAATAAGATACTGAAACTAATGCGACATCGTAAAAATTATAAAATATCGCGAAACAATTTTTTATATACATATGTATATTACATATGTGTATTACATACGTATACATATGCAATACATATACAATAGAATAATTATAGGTAATTATGTTACAATTATAATTATCATATTATCTGTAATTATATTATTCCAGTAAACACATACTTGGTCGGTGGAATAATAGTTACAAATGCTTAATATAATTATAATTATATAATCACCTATGATTGTTATATTGTATGTAATAAATATTAATTGTGTGTTTCAAATTGTATTAAAAATGTTTCTTTTAATCAAATGCACGCGCGAGCAATACAGCGTGACTGACCATTTTTACGCGTTCGCGGTTCTGCATTTGAACCTTTTATCGACCGTGGCTGTAAGTAGGTCGGTAACCCACCTACAGGTAGCGCTCTCATCTACACCGCTCTGCACCGAGAACGGAACTCATTAATGCTCCTCATTGTACATCCTTCCTGACCCGACCTGACCATTACGGCCCTTTACACTCTTTTTCCTCCCTCCCCTCCTCGCCCTCTACCCTTTTCCCTCTCCTTTCCAGCTGTCCCCTTCCCCTCCTATCTCATCCCTCATTCCTCCCTCTCCTCGCTCTGTCTCCACTCTCTGGCGTCATCCACTCCTTCCTCTGCCATTTCCTCGCACGCCATGCTCTCCGCATCCTGCTGGACTCTCTTTCTCCTCAGCCGCCTCTCATATTGCCTCCTTCGCTTCCTGACCGGCTCCTCTCCGCATCCTCCCAACTCCTTGCCCTGCTCCAATTCTGCACACAAAAAATTTCCTAAACCTCTCCTTACAACCTACTATCTTAACCCCCTCCTTACTCCCTTCTCTCAAAACACCCCCTCTTATTCCACCCAAACCGACAAACAGGCCAGCTTTCTCCAGTGCTTTCACTTCTCAATGTCACCACGCTTCGCATCTGACACCCGGCGCCGTCTCGGTCCTCCTCCCCTCACCCCTCCAAAGCTGTCCTCCTGTTCTTCTCTTCCTCCTGCCTCACTACTTTCCCTTCCCCCTCCTCGCTCGCCTGTCTCTCCTCCATCCTCCCACTCGTTCCCGCCCCCCCCTCTCTGCTCCTATCCTCCTTCTCCCTTGCTCTCCTCCTCGTATGCGTCCGTGCGTGCGCCCCCTGCCTCTCTTTACTCTCTCTTTCTCTCTGCCTCCTCCAACCTCCTCCTTTACTTCGCTTCCCCTCCCTCATCCTCGCGCTCTCCGTCCTCCCTGTCCACCACCTCGGAGCCCGACTATCCCTGCTTCGCCTCGTCAGTCTTCTTATCTCATCCGTCTACTCTCTGCTTCCGCCCTCGAGCCTCTTTCGTCTCTCTTCCCTCTTTCACCTCCTCCTACAACAAATTTTCCTTAGCCCCTGTCTCTTCACCTCCTCCCTCTCTACCACTCAACGTCTCTTCCACCCTCCATAAGCCTTTGCGTGTGTGCGTGCGTGCAACCCCTGCCTCTCGCCACTCTCTCTGCCGCTCTCCTCCTCCTCCTCCCGCTTTCATAAGAATGTGCGTGCTTGCGTATGACCCCTGCCTCTCTCCTCCTTCTTCTCTACTTGCCTCTCTTCACCCCTTGTCTTCGCTCCGCCCTTGCCTGCTCCTTCGTTCCCTTTTCCTCCAACCCTTTCCTTACACTCCTACTTATCCGCTGCTTCCTTCCGCTTTCGCACTCTTCATCACACCCTCGCTGTACTGCCACCATATGCTTTCTATCGACCCACTTCTTCGATCAATCGATCTCCGTCTCTCGCTTCACGAACATTTCCGTGGTGACGCGCGTTGTGCATCCGCCTTAATTCCGATCCGTTCCGTACACCAGCCTCGTATGCGGTAGCCAATCACTTTTCACCTTTCTGTAACTAGCGGGCGATTATTGGTCACGCATTACCTGTATGAAGCTAACCGACAAAAATTACTAAATTTCATTAGTTTTAATTTATCTAAAAAAAAGGTGCAAACTATATCTGAAATACCTACGTCGTTAACTTTGGGACATAATAGATACAGATTAACAGGAGTTGCAGCATACTTACCAATCATTACTTAGGGTATTGTATCTAATTAACAAGCTTGTTAATTAGATTATCGGCTGGCGTTCATAATGACAAAATTGAAAATACTATTAATTACAAATGAATTAACCAGTTACAAACATTGAAAATACACTCACAAACAATTTACAAGAAATATCCCTTTCATATTAACAAATGATGTAATATTAATTACATTAAAGATTGTAAACAAACGTGATATATGACAGCTATTTCAAACTACTGAGGATTTTTGCTCATAGGATGCGTGGCCAATAATCACTCGCTGGTACCAGAAGGTTGAGAAGTGATTGGCCACCACATCGACTTTCGCCATGCGTAATATACGTCGACGCGCTCTTTGATGACCAAAATAAAATTGTTAATTACAAAGAACTAATTGGTCACAAACGGTAAGAACTGACTCACAATCAATCACGATCGATTTACAAACGAAATACACTTAATTTACAAACAGAATACACTTAGAAGAATTAAAACTAATCGAATTTAGTAATTTCTGTCGGCTAGCTTCATACAGGCAATGCGTGGCCAATAATCGTCCGCTAGTTACAGAAAGGTGAAGAAGTGATTGGCCACCGCATCGACTTCCGCCATGCGAAATGCGTCGACGCACTCTTTGTACGCAGGAGCCTTGAGTACATTTCGCGCATGCGCAGCGATCTGCGCAGTTATCTGCGCAGTACATTAACCATATTAACTGAAACTTATTTTGCAAATAACTCAGGAACTTATTAATTCACAAACGTTTCACTGGTATATTCGTAAATCACAAACGATTGCCTCGTACTCACATCTCGCCGCTCCGCAGTGGTGCCAACCTACTCTTTTGGAGCAGCTGACACCCCGCGCCGGCTCAGACCTTATCCGGATTTCTCCTGCCGTGCTTCCTTCCTGTTACCAGGCCTGCCAACACTCCACGCGTCACCACTCTGCTCCACCACCTCGCTCCGTGTCCTCGCTCCCCTTCCACTACCTCCCCCCTCCCTTCCCTGCCCTTTCATCTTCTTACTCGTTATCCTAACCTCATCGCACACTCTTATTTTCTTCCGTCACCGTTCTCCAATCCCTCCATCCTCGGCTCCTCCTCCATTTCCTCGGCTTCGCTCGCGCTTCCTCCACCCAATCCGCCACACTGCTTCATTTTCTCTTCCTTTGCCTCCTCTCACGACCCTTTTCTCTTTCCTCCAATACTCTGGGCCAACCGACCACTCCCCCGCCATCTTTACCCTCCCCGATTGGCTTTTTTGGGTCGATTTATATAATAAGAGTGTTTTTATTTTTCCCTTACGTGCCCTATGAACACAGATATTACGATGCGAAGTCTAAATATATGGAATTTATATTTAAGAAACGTCGACGTTCTCCGTTTGCTATTTTCGTCACGGCGCTAGTAGCGTGTCCTTTTCACTTTTTCGACACTAGCGGTGCTAGTATCGCCAGTTTCGAGCGTCTCGATAGTCTCGATTATCACGAGCTGTCACGAGCCAAAGTGGGGGTGCATCCCCATGGAGAAAGAAATAGCGGAACGGAATTAAAACGGAAATTCCTTTGATTGGCTAATATCCCATCTTGATTGCGATTCTCTATATTATACGGATATAAATATATGTATATTTATGTGGGGTGATGTGCAACATGGGGTGATGTGCAACGTTTCCGATTCCTGGTCTGCATGTCGACATTTGACAGAACCGCATACTGCCATCTATTTGTGTCAATAGTACCTTGTTTTGGATAAATAACTCGCGAGATGGCACGCACCCTATTTTGCTGTACGAAAAGCGAGTTAAATTTCTCGAGCTCAATGTAATTTTCGCTTTCACATTCATAGTGATTTCGTGAATTGGTTTTAGGTCATCTTATAGGTAAATATTTTTATATTGTTAGTTTTTAAGTACTTTTGATAATCCACAGTGATTTTGTGATTTTCTTACGTTGTGTTGGTGTCACGCCAGTCCGCGCAAAATAGCGTGTTTGGGGTTATATGCAACACTTTTTTTGGGGTGATGTGCAACACTCATTTTTCGCTAGTTTATCGCTATTTTACGATGGAACATGTGTATATGAAGTGTTTTAATGCATTTTTCAATGTGTTTAGTCATTATGCCACGAAAGTATAAAATCTACTTCATCCGATGAAGAAGTTGAAGACTTGTGCCCGGCATGTGAACGAGTTTTGCCAAAAAAATTGAATCGCAACAATTCAATTTACTGTAACACTTGCGACATTCCTTATCATTTGAAATGTGTCGACATGCAAGGTCGCAACTATTTTACTTGTGACAACTGCGATTCAGATGATGAAAAATAAAGTTTTTTGCATTTTTCCTTTCATTATTCGATTAATTTGTATTTAAGAAGCCCAAATTTAACATTTAAGTCGATTGATGTCGATATTCATGCATTTTTTACCTTAATTTTACCTGTGTTGCACATCACCCCAAGAAAATTTGAAAATGCTAAAACAGACGTTTTTGAAAACTCGAAAAATTTTTAGGAAAAATTTAAAATTTTGAAAATCTAATCACGCAGAATTGTAGTATTTTCCTTCCTCTACATTATACAGTCATGATATATTCAAGAATTTGATTTTTGGATATGTTTTTCGAGCAACGCGTGAACGTGTTGCACATCACCCCACATAAATGTATATTTGTAAAAAATAGAGTCATATATATATGTACATATAGAAATTATTTCATTTTCGACTAAATACTAATTTTCACGTAACTAGAAATTTTTCTCTGACACGAATTACCAATCTTTTAAGTAATGGGTAATTTACTTTTGCCTAAATATTAATTTTTATACAATTAGTAATTTGTGACTAATTACTAACTTGCAAATTCAATAAAAATTTAATTTGTTGTTATTGCTAATTTGTGAATAAAAAATGAAAAATGGAAATTTTTTGCCGATTCCTGCTTATCACTACAAAATCCATGATATCAGTACAAAATTACCTTTTTCAAAAAAGATAAAAAAGGCGCCAAGTACACGCGCAATGTATGTTGTAAATCCAAAAATCCTAAATAATAGTAGCTTTATTTCTCCCTAACAAAATAATTGACAAAATTGCATTGCCCAATTCAAATAAGTGATATGTATTTCAAAAAAAGATGTGAAATCTTTAAATTGTGCCAATTGCAAAGAGAATATATATCTATATTGCTTTGAAAAATAATTGTTGTGCAACTACTTTTAAAAAATAAAATTTAAATGGTACGTATCTTTGTATTGCCATTCAAGGGTCTACCCATTCCAACCCAAGCTTTAATTCTTTTTAACAAAATTATAATATTACAAAGAATCATTTTAATCACAAAGAATTAAAGAGAGAACAGCAGGGGCGAAGTCGTCATTGCAATTATCTCGAAATCTGTATGTTGTGTGAATTCGCCATTAATACTGTACTGCGGCTTACAGTGGTGCCCACGTGACCAACGGAGTTTAGTGAAGTTATCTGCATGTTGTGATTTTTATCGAGGCAAACGTGTTTTCGGAGGTCGAAATATTATTGTGTCTCCGAATCTCAAAGTAAGTGATTCTAAAGAGTAATGCATGCTGAACACGAATCTAGTGGTTTTTTTTTATTTTCATTGATTTCTAATATTTTATGAGTGACCAAACTTGAAACTTTTATCCGGGGCGAAGTTGTCATCAAGTCATATCACGGAGACTTCGGGCGAAAATCAAAGTCAAAGAAGCAGCAGTGGTCGGATTCCGGCGAGGACTTGGATAATATGTGCTACGTGTGCTCAGAGATGACAGAATAGAGCTGACGAGAAACGTGCGAGCGTAGGGCACATAAGTGTGTGCGCTTTTCTTGTAATTATTTTCCGCCATCGTGTTTTTAATTAATGTTTCCATTTTTCTATTAAAAAAAATTAATAAAATGTATCCTATCATTTTTCATGATCGGAATTATGAATTTTCATTTAAAATTTAGTCCGAGAATGGAGTGACGACTCCGCCCCGGCAATTCTGACTTTTCGATTTTTGCACCTTTGTCGTTTTTACTCTATACCAGTTGAATAAAGTGACGTAGACCAAAAATGTCCGTATAACTTTTGTAGCCAAGGGTTCACTCTTTACAACGGTGTACTACATTTTACTAAAATTATTTGTTTTGTTGTTAAAAATTGGCACCGAAAAAATAGTGACAACTTTGCCCCGGTCTCCCCTACGTATCGTGTGCAATTTTGGATATACCTTCCTTCTTAAAGATCTCGGCGTTAGCTCCCTGCGGTCAATATATATTGTTAATCACTATCACTATCTGTCACGACAATCACGACTGTCACTATCCATTTCTAAGTTATAACTATACTGAGCGTGCTGAACGCGCTGAGCGCACACGTACATATACATATCCTGTCACAACATGTATTTACGAATTACAAAACACGGAATTGTTTACATATCTGGCCGCGTAACGATTATAAGTATATATCACGCACTGTCAGTACTGTCACGCATTGCGACAGTGCAGTTATAGTGCACTACAGTGCACGGTCTGCTGCCGTCTGCATAGGGATCCTTTAATGAGGGATGGGACAAAGCCGCCATTAATGGGAGCGGAAGTGACGGCAGGCATTACGCGTCATTTTTGAATAAAACAAAATAATTGTATCGAAAATATGTCTTATTTCAATTAAATTGAAGTAAATAAATAAAACTTAATTAAATGAAATAAATTCCGTAAATTAAGAAATTAAGTAAATAGTAACAAACAATAAATACTGATAAATTTAATTTATCACAAAAAAAATAAATGCAGTAAATAATGCAATAAATAATTTTTTGATAAATTTAAGAGTTTTTATATAAATTTAGCAAATTTGTAAATTCAATAAATGAAAAAATCAGAACAATTTTGAAAATCATTTTTATACTAAAAATGTGTTGACGCGATAGTCTGAGTTTATATTTATCAATATTAGTTAATTTGATGATTTATGGTTGAGGTTATGTATTCTCTATATATATATTCTCATTTCAGTATTAAATGATAATATAAAATCACATTCAATTTTAATGAAATTGGATTTATTAAGTACAATGCTTACACTTTTATTTTTTCTCTTGCTCACTTTATCAGTTATGACACAGTATGTAGAGTTATACTGTGGTCATAAATTGACATATACTATACACTATCTTTACTAAAATATACTCAAAGCGGAAATATCCCATTAATGGCGGACGACCAATCCGCATCCTGCAGCCTCGGTCCTATCCCTCATTAAAGGATCCCTACCGTCTGCACGGGCATCACTGCCTTCTCATGTCAAAGATAGGAAAGTGACAAATTATTATTATTATTTGTCCGACGACGTGGACGTTTCTTAAAATGTAATTTTCAGATTTGGACTTTGCGTAATATCTCTGCTTGTAGGGCACGTAGCGGAAAATTAAAAACACTTTTATCATATAAATTTGGTCCAAGCTATTCATAAAGCTTACAAGTAACACTACCCAAGTGTAAATCGCCGATTTGGATAATTTTTTAATATGTTTTAGTAGACGTAAAAATAAGACATACGTATTTTTTTTTATCGGCGGAAAACCATATTTAGGGTGTGAAACACCCCTTTGAATTTATGGGTATCGATTTAATTGTTTTGTATATAAGGATTCAGTATTTTCGGCCCGAACCAAATAAAATAGTTGCATTATCAAGAGATATGAAAAATGAAAAATTTTCGACTCGGTTCGATCATTTTTAGGGGGTAAACCACCCCCTGTATTTGAAACAAAAATTTTAAAAATGCCCAGATAATTGCAAATTTCATTCAAAAATTTTGAAAAAAATATATGTTACACTCGCATCCAAAACAAAAGTGAGACTGTTTGAGGATTTAAGGGTGACCACCCTTTTATCGAATTTCTTACCCCGGGCCCAGCCATAGGGAAAATGGATCCCGGTCAAATTGGTTGAAACTGTAGTATGTTGTACTTCATAATCTCCTGATCAAAAGTGTTAATGGGCACGAAGTCCGAAACCATCTACTTTTTGAGTTATCAGACGTTGAACATGGTAAAAATGAGGATATGGGGATATTTTATTTTGGAGTATCCAATATCCGGCAATAATTCTTTCGGGTCGCATTTTTATGTGTGTCACGCATGTGTGTGCGCGCACGTGCGCGTGTGCGTGTGAGGATAGGTGCACTTGGACACGGTACATTTGGACACCGTTCATTTGGACACGGTCATTTGGACACCATCAATTGGACACCGTTTATTTGGACACGGTTCATTTGGACACCGTTCATTTGGACACGGTGCATTTGGACACCGTTCATTTGGACACGGTGCATTTGGACACCGTTCATTTGGACATGATCATTTGGACAAGGTCAATTAGACACCGTTTATTTGGACACGGTTCATTTGGACACCGTTCATTTGGACACGGTGCATATGGACACCGTAAAAAATACGGCCTGTGCAGTTGGACACCGTAAAAAATGCGGCCTGTGCAGTTGGACACCAAAATGCGCTATCTGTGCAGATGGACACGAAAATGCGCGACTTGTGTAGTTGGATACCGAAACGCGCGTGCATGGGGGGGTGCGGGGGGGGGGGGGCAAAGCCCCCCCGCTCATGCTTACAGCGAGGTACATTTCCTACCCGGGCACGCCGAAGGCGTGTCCTAGGGGGGGTGCGGGGGGGCGAAGCACCCCTGCCCACGCGTCAACCCCACCCACACCGCCATGTGCACGGGGGGCTGCGGGAGGGCAGAGCCCCCCCCCCTGCCCACACTCTCAGGTTCACTCACACTGACCATGGGGGGGGGGGTGCAGGGGGGGCGAAGTCCCCCCGCCCACGCATGTACTTTGATGTATTATATAAGATATATTGACGAGTAGGGATGCAATAATATTAACATAATTTATGAATAATTTGTCTATTATTTTCGTGTCCAACTGCACAGGCCGCATTTTTTACGATGTCCAAATGCACCGTGTCCAAATGAACGGTGTCCAAATAAACCGTGTCCAAATAAACGGTGTCTAATTGATCGTGTCCAAATGACCGTGTCCAAATAAACGGTGTCCAAATGTACCATGTCCAAGTGCAGGCCACTCTGCGTGTGCGTGGGTATGTGTGTGTGGGTATGTCTGTATGAGCGTGTGCGTATGCGTGTGCGTGTGTATGTGTGTGTGTGTGGGGATATGTCTGTGTATGTGCATGTGTGTGTGGAGGGGGGGAGGTATGCCTGTGTATGTGCATGTGATTGTAGGTATGTGTATATTCTTATAATCAGTGCACCGTCGGCATTAGCATCACCCAATGTACACCGCGTGGAGGTTGCGCGATCGGATCTTGTACATCTTTTGTACATCATCCCTGAAAAGGACTGGTTAATGTGTAGTCAATGTATGTGATTAGGGTCGCTCGTTGATGTTACGTGGCTGCGATCCGTTCGCTGAATCACGAATTATTATTACATAATTACAAAAGTAATTAGAAGAAGACAAACATATGACTTTCAAGCTCTTTCGCTGTTTCGGCCGTTTCGGGCAAGAATTGGCGTCGTTGGCGATACGCTACGACGGTAGAGTAAAGTATGCGCGTAATATTTTGTCATTTGCAGCCGATGAGTTTGAGTCCCCGCAGTGTCAAACTTTGTTTAAAAATCACTAATATATTACAATTTAATTATACTTTTGTATTTATGTAATGACACAGTAACAATGCTGACAGTAACAATCTGACACAGTAAAAAATGCGGCCTGTGCAGTTGGACACGAAAATAATAGACAAATTATTCATAAATTATGTTAATATTATTGCATCCCTACTCGTCAATATATCTTATATAATACATCAAAGTACATGCGTGGGCGGGGGGACTTCGCCCCCCCTGCACCCCCCCCATGGTCAGTGTGAGTGAACCTGAGAGTGTGGGCAGGGGGGGGGGGCTCTGCCCTCCCGCAGCCCCCCGTGCACATGGCGGTGTGGGTGGGGTTGACGCGTGGGCAGGGGTGCTTCGCCCCCCCGCACCCCCCCTAGGACACGCCTTCGGCGTGCCCGGGTAGGAAATGTACCTCGCTGTAAGCATGAGCGGGGGGGCTTTGCCCCCCCCCCCGCACCCCCCCATGCACGCGCGTTTCGGTATCCAACTACACAAGTCGCGCATTTTCGTGTCCATCTGCACAGATAGCGCATTTTGGTGTCCAACTGCACAGGCCGCATTTTTTACGGTGTCCAACTGCACAGGCCGTATTTTTTACGGTGTCCATATGCACCGTGTCCAAATGAACGGTGTCCAAATGAACCGTGTCCAAATAAACGGTGTCTAATTGACCTTGTCCAAATGATCATGTCCAAATGAACGGTGTCCAAATGCACCGTGTCCAAATGAACGGTGTCCATATGCACCGTGTCCAAATGAACGGTGTCCAAATGAACCGTGTCCAAATAAACGGTGTCTAATTGACCTTGTCCAAATGATCATGTCCAAATGAACGGTGTCCAAATGCACCGTGTCCAAATGAACGGTGTCCAAATGCACCGTGTCCAAATGAACGGTGTCCAAATGAACCGTGTCCAAATAAACGGTGTCCAATTGATGGTGTCCAAATGACCGTGTCCAAATGAACGGTGTCCAAATGTACCGTGTCCAAGTGCACCTATCCTCACACGCACACGCGCACGTGCGCGCGCACACACATGCGTGACACACATAAAAATGCGACCCGAAAGAATTATTGCCGTGGATACTCTAAAATAAAATATCCCCATATCCTCATTTTTACCATGTTCAACGTCTGATAACTCAAAAAGTAGATGGTTTCGGACTTCGTGCCCATTAACACTTTTGATCAGGAGATTATGAAGTACAACATACTACAGTTTCAACCAATTTGACCGGGATCCATTTTCCCTATGGCTGGGCCCGGGGTAAGAAATTCGATAAAAGGGTGGTCACCCTTAAATCCTCAAACAGTCTCACTTTTGTTTTGGATGCGAGTGTAACATATATTTTTTTCAAAATTTTTGAATGAAATTTGCAATTATCTGGGCATTTTTAAAATTTTTGTTTCAAATACAGGGGGTGGTTTACCCCCTAAAAATGATCGAACCGAGTCGAAAATTTTTCATTTTTCATATCTCTTGATAATGCAACTATTTTATTTGGTTCGGGCCGAAAATACTGAATCCTTATATACAAAACAATTAAATCGATACCCATAAATTCAAAGGGGTGTTTCACACCCTAAATATGGTTTTCCGCCGATAAAAAAAAATACGTATGTCTTATTTTTACGTCTACTAAAACATATTAAAAAATTATCCAAATCGGCGATTTACACTTGGGTAGTGTTACTTGTTAGTTAGAACTTGATCCGTTCACTGGTTATCGAGATCTCAAAATCTCGGGTACTCGCAACTCGTCGCGTCGCGTAAAAGACCCACGGTCTCGCTTCGCGTATACTTAGCGCGAGACACTACCGTGTCTCTTGATTTTAATGTAACATCCCAGATAGCACAGCTCATCTTTATGAATTCAAAAAGATCTGAATCTGATCTTTATGAATTCATAAAGATCAGCTGTGCTATCTGGGATGTAAATTTCTTTCAAAACAAGTATTTATTCATTGTATATATTAATAATTATATCATCCATAATTAATTTATATTTTAATAACAAATTTCTTACTACAAATTACAACTAGAATTCTAATTATAGAATTTCGATTACGTTCTATATAATGTGTATTTTTGTACGTCATTTTGCAATTCTTATCTAAAATGTCGTAATATAAAGAAGAATACTGTAAAATTATTATAGTGATTCACTTTTTTGGTGTACAACCAAATAAGTCTTTAAGTAAATTATTATCATAACATTTTGACTGTTCTTCAGAATTATTTTTTAACTTCGATATCATCATAGAAAATTCTTTTTGCGCTTGCTGCATATACAAACACTATAATATTGGGTTGGAACAAAAGTTCCAGCGTTTTTCAATAGATGCGGTGTTTTACGCGTTTTAAACGTGGCTGAAACATATGACACATATACATATTTTACAAAAGGTTACATCTCAACTCGTCTTTCTTTGCAATTTGTGTGTGGATTTGTGAATTTTAACTGTGTTTACGTTAAAAGTGAAAATGGAGGAAGATAAGATGCATTTTCGTCATTTAATGCTCTTTTACTTTCAGAAAGGAAAAAACGCTGTACAAACAGCAACAAAGATATGTGTCATTTATGGAGATGGTGCCTTAGTTGAGAGCACTGTTCGTAAATGGTTCAGAAGTAACAATTTTGATCTGGAAGATCGAGAACATTCCGACAGACCTGCAGTCGTTGATGATAACCAAATCGTAACGCTGCTCCAAAATAATCCACGTCAAACGGCACAGGATATCGCAGAAATACTCATATGTGGTTGAATAACTATGTACAAATATTTAAACATTGTCTGCGAATTTTACTTAAGGGGGGTGGTAAGGTTTGAAATTTCGAAAAATTCGATTTTTGGTTTTTTCCATATTCTGATAGTGTGATCCTTTAAGAATATTTCCTAGTTTGGTTGTTTGAGAAATTCGCAAAATTGAGCTCAGGAAAGTTAAAAATATGAGTGCTGGCTGGCAAAAAGTTCGCGTGCAGGTTTGCCTTGTGCTACACTTTTCCCTCGTGTCTAAAAGAGGCCAAAACCGAAAAAAATCTGTGATGTTCTGTGATTACTGCTGCAATGGAAGCGACCTGGAGACGTCATTTTATAGCGCGGATAACTTTTGAGTTTCGTACGTATCAATTTTCTAGCTAAAACTAGTATTCTAAACTTTAATCATGTTTTTCTCGAAATGGCATTTTTCGCTAGTTTTGCCACGATACTCACGAACGGCTGCAGGTATCGACTTGATTTTTTTTTTTTTTTTTTTTTTTTTTTTTTTAATGAAGATAACGAATTTTTCCGTAAACTGAACCTATTTTAGCCTACAAAAATTAATTTTTTTAACTGGTTTAACAACAAATAACTTAAATTTTTCGAAATTTTTTCCTTTTTGGCTGCCATTGTTGTAATCTTGACGTACTTTTCAGACTCTAGGTTCAGGCTATACAGAGGGATTTCACCAACAAAATGGCACCAAAATAATTGAAAAATTCTAGCTTGTTCACCAGGAATCATGGCAAGAACAGAGCAGTGCGCAAATTGTGCGGTCGCCTTCACAATCTTCAATATTACCCTTATTTATTTATATTCTTGGGACTTTTAGGTCTCGTTTAGTTCATCAAGAAAGCACTAATAACATGCTTCAAAAGAAAATTTATGTATGATTATTTGTTTGTCCACAAACGACATTTGAATTTTACCCAATTTTCGGCCGTTTAAATCTTGCCATTCCCCTTAAAAAACACTACGAACTTTTGTGCCAACCCAATACAATTTACTTGATGCAAGAGCGCGCACACTAACAATTTCACTTTTATAAGATACTAGCTGGTTATCCGGGCTTCGCCCGGGAGTCGTTTTTCTTAAAACGACTTTATTTGTGTTTCAATATCCTTATTGTGGACAAACATAAGGAGTGTGTCGGGTTGATTTAAAGACGGCAGTTTAACTTTTCCACATGAATAACACATTCTAGGTGCTTAAGTTTTAAACTTTTTTGCTTAACAATGATCACATATTGGATCAATTTTCCCAATTATTACTCTCGGATGAAATTGATATTCGTAATTTGAATCATAACTAAATGCCTCTCCAGCGAGAAATGACCCATCGAATCGACGTCGAATTGACATCGAAATCATCGATATTACATCATATCGAAATAATGCTCGAAATTTGAAGCTTATTTCGATGTTTGTGCTTTATGACATTTTTTAAAAGAAGAGATTATTTGTGACATACATTTATCACGCCAGACTGTAAACAGGCAAATTATGTATTTTCTGTTAAGACACCGATATTTCATCATTTCGATATCGATTCGAAGCTAATTTGATTTGCCTGTCAAATATATAATAACATTACCATTATATGGATTGCAATATAAGTAAAGAATTATATTGTATTGGCAGTCATGGATAATGTAAATATTTTATGATTTGAGCACATACACATTATAATAATTGCGTTACAATATTAATTTTTAGGCTTCCATTTCCATTAAATAGTTACTTTATATAACTGTAAAAGTCACAACAAAATTCCCGTTTGTAATTTGACAATTATGAAAATTAAAATATTATATAATAGGTACATTTTCAGTACTGCACGGGCTCATTTATTAAACAAGAAGTTAAATTAAGCAACTAATTAAATTATTAATATTAAATATTAATACAATAAGATATTTGTATTTACATTTATCAAAATAAAAAATAAGTTCAATTATGAAAATAAATATTAATAATTGGACTTATTAAATATTAAATAATATGTTCAGATATTGCGCTCAAATTCTTTTCGCGTTTTACAACGCCTGATCGTTTCACATTAGATGACGCGACGCGCGAGTCGCCACTCTTAAAGAGCCCCCATCTCCTTCCTCACTCGTTAGGTGTCATGGCCGCACTTGCTTGCGTTTCTTCGAACGTGTCGAGTCCGTGACCTCTTTCTTGATCATTGCGACGCGTGTTCTGGAGACCAACTGAGCGAGAGTCGGATCACCAGGGAGAGCTCACCGCCAGGAAAGGGAGAGCTGCGGTAGCTAGCGTCCGAGAGGGAGGATCGAGGCGAGGAGTCCGGTCCAGCGAGCGGGGCCCTTAAGAGATTCTCATTGGGACGCCATATTTGAAGACAGACATTAGTAAAAAAAGTACCTCTGCTAGAGTTTATATTCGTCTTGAGACCTGAGAATTACTTTCATTCTTGTGGCTCTGGCTTGAAATTCTAGCCCAAGAACCGATCTTATAGACATTAATGCAGGAGGCTCCCCTCTCTTTTCATTTTTCTTTCTTACTTCTTTTTTTTCATAATCGGTATTACGTTTCAGTAAGCATTTGGACTCACATTTTCAATCAGTAAGTAATCCAGACATCTTAATTCCGTCCTGTAAGATCTGGTTTTTTGTTTCAGTTCATTTATTTTCTATTCTATCTTCAGGACAGATTACTGATTTGGTTTGCTTTTATTTCAAATAATGTAAAAACTTTTTAGTTACTCTCAATTTTTCTTTCACGTCAACATATTTTCTTTTCTTGTAGATAACTACACATAATACAGACAAAATTGACTTCAAAGAAACTCTCTTTCTGTCGCTCACCTATCTAAGAATTCTAGAGAAACCTGCTGTGTTTGCCATTACTTTTTAAACATAATTAAATTACATAAAAAAATTAAATGATTAAAAATAAATATTAAAGACAGAAAGTAAAAAAGGTTTTATATGTATAGGTACCTATATACAGGCATTATACTAATTATAATTGTATTCAGCAGAAAGCTGCTTTGCAACTGCAGTTGTAAAATTCGTGAATTTGATTGGTGTATTACTCTTAGTTTCGGCCAAAATTAAAAGCATACACCAATCACATTCACAAATTTTACAACAATTGCAAAGTAGTTTTCTCTGCTAAAGCTTTTTATTACTTGCGTTATATGTATGAGCTGCCATTTGCTACGCGTGCGCAAACAACCCGGCAACCGAGCAACGACTTGAATATTTTGTTGAGCACCGACGGCGCCAAACAGCAGTGCTGCAATTGGATATAAGTTCGTGATCGGAACTTCGGAAGGTTGTTAATAGACTAAAATAAGGTAGAGAATAATGTAAATCGCGAAAGGCTATATATTTTACAGTCTTTTACGTCTTGCGTTTTTCTATGTATGCTTTACTTTATGTCCACGCTACGACAGACGTCTCGTTTTTTGTCATCAGCCGAACGCTGCCCTTGCGGCAACCCAATGCAAAATATTAATGATGTAATATTTAATTGCGGATTGTACTGTAGTAAAGCCTCTTATTTAGTCAAATACATTGAGGAAACCTTTCCTCAATCTCCAAGAGATATTCTCCCATTTTTAAATAATCCCCCTCATCAATTCATCCGTCTTCTCCTCGCAACTTGCAAGTCTATGGATCTCCCCCCCTTAGAAAGAGCCGAAGAGTTTAATCGGAGCATTATGTTAATCGGAGACGGTGAATCGGCCCATATCTGCAGTGAGGAAATAATAATCAACATCGAGTCGAAATCGATTTATTCTGAATTGAAAAGTCATCGAAAGTGGTACCACATTTCAATCGAGATCGATGAATATTTCAATTACTTTTCGATATACGTTTTCGATGTTAATTAGACGTCGATTTGATGGGTTATTTCTCGTGGGTCTAATTTCAAATCGGACCGCATAAATGATTTCATGGATTAAACATGTCGTAACCGGTCTTTTTCTACTCGAGTTTCACACTATTGAGTCATTTCCACTTTTCCGATATTTCACTTACCGATCAGCGACATCATCCTTTGGTTTACCCGGGCGTTTTTTCGGGAATCTTGAGATTGCTCGCTCGCGATGTACACATAACCTCGATTTTCCACTTAAAAAACTAAGGGATAAAATCGGTAATCGGTAAGTGAAATATATTTTATAAAGATCAACTCAAGTTTATTCGTAGTCAATAAATCCGAGGACTTGGACGCCGTACCGATTCGTCCTGGCGCTGCGAGGGTACTTAGAAAATTTTCACTCGGGCGGCGCCGGAGGTAACGACCGCGGGGCGAAAGCAACTTGCCGCGAGGGGACTCAGAAATATTTCGCTCGGGCGAGCGCTAGTAACATGCGCTGCCGCGACGCGGCTACATTAGTTAGGGAGCTGGTGGCCATTTCGGTATATGATTTGCTCATGTTTCATATCGATAGGGATTAAAGTTCAGATCAATACGAATCGATTAAGGTCCTACGTCGCTGCGTTTTTACGTTACAACGCTTCAAATTTGTAAAAAAAAAGGGTACTAAATCATTCGCTCATGTCTGCCTCTGGGGCTGATGGTCAAAATCATCCTGAAAACGAAGAAAATCCATGAGGCAGACATCCAGGGCTCTGCATTATTACGGGACGTAGTTGTAAAAATGTAAAAAAAAAAGCTCTACTAAGTCATTTGCTCATGGTTCTAGTTGCGTCCATTCGATTCATTATGACTCCCTGAATACGAAAAAAATTTGGCAGACATTTTGCTCACTGATTTTGAGCTGTACAATTTTTTGAAATTTATGGAATCAAGGGAAAGCGGGTATTACGGCTGATTATTGTTATTATTAATAGTTTTACTATTATTATTTTGTTTAGTAATTTTTATTAACTCAACCCAACAGGTAATGAAAAAGTAAAAAAAAGCAAATAAATTTAAAAAGCGTCGTCATCGCTGTCGTCCGAGATACTGTGCCGGTTTTTCGAATCCGATTGATAACTGATGTCGGCGCTTTCGTTCATGTCACCTTCTTCATCTAAAAAATACACGTGTTTAAATTTGTGTTTCACATACAAACATAATCTAGAGACGCGATGGCTGCTCGATGGCAAGTATTACAAAGGAAAAAAAAAATCAAGAAGATTTATAGCACAAAATTTACATTATACATCCTAAATGAAAAAATTTGTACCTGATCGATCTTCGGGATCTTCAATTTCTGCTATGACGTCACTATACAACCGGGGCAGTTGTTCATTCTGCTAAGTAATAATCACAAAAGTTCAAGGTGGTCTCCCGTTTCTATTGCTATTGCTATATCGGAATGTTTTCAGTTTTAATTCTGTTCGTGTTCGTGTAAACCATATATAATCTTACAATGTTATTCATTGCGAAGAAAAATTCATTCGCGTGAAGTAAATAGACTTAGATAAAATTACTGGGAATAAATAAAAAATTTCCATGTTACTACTATTACTATTATTATTATATTATTATTGTCTGCCTTTGGAATATCAGAGGCCTGGATGTCTGCCTCATCGATTTTCTTCGTTTTTATAAGAAAAAACATCAGTCCAAGAGGCAGACATGAGCACATGATATAGCACACCTTTTTTTTAACATTTTTGAAACGCTGTCAATTGACAACGCAGAGGCAACATGCTGGCAGACCATTTTTCTGTGGTCCTTCACATTGTCTTTAATCGAACAATTCAGGTCTGCCAAGTGTGCACTTCATATACACTTTTTTAAATCATAAAAAAAACTTGAAAAATTGATTACTACAAAAGTCAGAGCCCTGGATGTCTGTCTCTTCAATTTTCTTCGTTTTCAGAAGGATTCTGAACATCAGCCTCAGAGGCAGACATGAGCAAATCATATAGTATACCCCCTTTTTTTTAACAAATTCGAAGCTGTCAATTGACAACGCAGCGCTACCATGGTGGCAGACGCGGTCCTTAATGTTTCTTATCAGGGTTGGCAAAAAACATGTTTTTTTTATTTTAAACAAAAAACATTGTTTTTTTTTGTTTAAAACAATGTTTTATGTTTTATTTGTGTTTTAAACTAAGGTATAAAAAAAACATGTTTTAAACAAAAAAAAACATGTTTTAAACAAGCAAAAAAAACACTTGATAGCTTTGATCTATGCAAGAAGATTTAAAATAAAATATGTGCGGAGCATCCATAAGTAATAATGTCAGGCATTTAAATTTTTCGCTAGCGTAGCATTAAACTGTAAATATATAAATAACGTTGCTAAAATTTAAAAAATTAAAAACGCTAACGGCGGCGGCTGTGAGAAATAAGGCGCGCCGTTAAGCCCGGTCTACATAGGCCACAGTTCGCAAAACGCAAGGTCTACATGTCAATCTAACCTCTCTGTGTATAGAAGGATTAGGAATAATGAACGGAACAAAGGGAGACAAAGACGGAGAGTTCACTTTTATAGGAGGGAGAGGTGAATCGGTAATAGATTATATAATTGGAAACTAGGAAATTTGGGAGAAAACTGAGGAAATAAGGATTGAAGATGCTATTGATTCTGATCACCAGCCCGTAATATTGAAGGTAAAAGGAACTGGTGAGAGAAGAGAAGGGGAGAAAAGAGTAAAGAGAATAATGAATTGGTCAAAAGAAGGAACGGAAAATTACAAGGAGAGAATGAAAGAGGCAAGAATAGAGGGTGCGAACATAGAAGAAATATTGGAAAGAATAAAGAACGCAGTAAAACAGGCTGCTGTTTGGAAAGAAATAAGAGAAGACCAGAGATCAAAGAAAAAAAGCAAATGGTGGGATAGTGAATGTGTAAGACTAAGGAGAGAAGCACGAGAGAAACTAGTTAAATGGAGAAAGGGAGAAGTAGATAAAAAGAGGTACATTCTAAAGAAAAAAGAATATGAGGAGAAAATAAAAGAGAAGAAAGAGATAGAAAGGGAGAGAGTTATAAAAGAGGCGAGAGAAGCAACTAGCGAGAAGGAAGTATGGAGATTTATAAACAGAGAAAGGAAGGGTAGAAAAGATGTTTGCGAAGAAATAACGGAGGAGCAATGGAATAAACACTTCATGGAGCTATTGGAAGGAGTAACTGTGAAACCGCGTGAAAAAGACAGGAAGGGAGAAGAAAGAATGGGTAGCAAAGAGGAGCAGGAAGGAATAAGAAGAGAGGAAGTGGAAGAAGTAATTAAAGAAATGAAAGAAAAAAAAGCAGCAGGTACGGATGGATTGCTAAATGAGGTATGGATATATGGAGGAGAGAGATTGAAGGAAAAAATATGGGAGGTATGTGATACAGCATGGAGGACAGGAGAAATAGCAGAAGACTGGAAAGAAGGTATAATAGTACCAATAGTAAAGAAAGGAGAAGGAAAAGAAGCACAAGATTACAGAGGGGTGACATTAATGAACACAAGCTACAAAATATACGCGGCAATTTTGGCGAAAAGATTGGAGAAGGAGGCGGAAGAAAGAAGAATATTACTAGAAACACAGGCAGGGTTCAGGAAAGGAAGGGGTACAATGGAGAATATATACGCACTGAATTATGTAATTGGAAGGGCTGTTAGCAAAAAAAGAGGGAAGCTAGTGGCAGCATTTATTGATCTGAAAGCAGCATTCAACTCCGTGAACAGAGAAAAAATTTGGGAGGTACTGAAAAGAGAAGGGATTAGTGAACAGCTGAGAACTAGGATAGAAGATCTGTACGAAGAGACAAGAAGCGTGGTAAGAGTGAAAGGAGAAAAGGGATCATGCTTCTGGACGGTCAAAGGAGTCAGACAGGGATGCCCGCTGAGCGCTATGCTCTTCATACTACTGCTGGCAGACTTAGAGGAAACAATGAGGATGGGGCAAGATGGAAGCGTGGTAGTAGGGAGAATAAAATTTTGGACGTTAGCATACGCAAACGATATAGTAGCTATAGCAGAGGATGAAGAGGAGATAAAGAGGATGATGAAAAGACTGGAGAAATATTTCGACAGAAAAAAGCTGAGAGTGAATGTAGGGAAAACAAAGGTAATGAGATTCAGGAAGGGAGGAAGTAAAATGAAGAAAATGGAATGGAAATGGAAGGGAGAAGAAATAGAGGAGGTAAAGGAAGTCTGCTATCTAGGCTACACATTCCAAAAGAACGGCGGACAGGAGGCGCATATAAACGAAAGAGTAAGGAAAGCTACCATGGCAATGAAACAGGTTTGGGGAATAGGAAAAAGGTTATTTGGAGGAGACTGGATAAGAAGAATTAAGTTATACGAATTAAGTTATTCGCTGGTAGCAAGCATAGCTTTATATGGAGCAGAAGTGTGGGGATGGAAAGAGAGAGAAAATAGAAAGAATGCACGAAAGGTATATAAGGTGGACATTGGGCCTAGACTGGAGCACACCCGGATACATGATAAGGGAGGAAACCAAGGGGGACAGAATGAGAGTAAGTGCTGGTAAAAGGGCGATGAAATACGAGGAAAAACTGGAAAGGGGAGAGGGAAATGAGATTGCAAGAGAATGCTGGAAAGAAATAAAAGGGAATGTCAGGAAGGAAAAGGCAAATTGGGAAGAAGAGAGAAGGAGCTTCTATGAAAAAAGAGGATACGCAACTGAGGAGATAGAAAGGAAAAGAGGAAATGGCTGGGGCAGTATAGAGGAGATAACAAGAAGAGACAAAGACATTCAGAGTCAAGAGAGAGATGAAAGAGTCAGAGAGTCTAGATATAACAGGTGGTACAGGGAGATAGCAGAAATCAGAAGGCCAGAATACCTAGAGAAAAAAGGGAAAGAGAAGTCCATGATCAGGATAGCGAGATTTAGGCTAGGTAATGAGATGAGAGGTTGAAGATATTGGGAACCAATAGAGAAAAGAAGCTGTAGAATATGTGGTGCAGAACCAGAGACATGGGAGCATGTGTTAGAGCGGTGCACAAGAGGAGAGGAGGAGGAGGAGAAGCCAGAAGGAATTGGCGAGAAGATCATAAGGATACTGAATAGTAAAGGAGAGGGAGAGAAATGGATGGCAGAGCTGGAGAGAAGAAGAAGAAGGCAGGCTAATACAGCGGCAAGTTAGTCAGAAAGATTGGAGAATAATACAGATGATTTTTGTTGAGAAGGATAAGCGGAAGGTATTGGATTCAAAGAGAAAGGAAGAGAGCGGATTGAGGGTGAAAATGGACGAGGACAAGTCGGTGGAAACGAGGGTAAGAGAGAGGAGAAAGAAAGGAGAAAAGAGAGGAGAGGAGAGGAAAGCGGGAGGCCAAAGAGGACCACGGAAGAAGAAAGAGCGAAAAGGATGGAGGAGAATCTCCTTATGGATACGGACGAGGACGAAGCAGATAGGAAGAAAAAAGAATAGGAGAAATTTAGGATGGAAAGGAGAGATGAAAGGAGATAAAGAGAGAAGCATTAAGAGAGAGAAAGGGGAGAAGGAGGTAAGATTGTAAGAATGTAAGAATAATCTTTAATGCAGTTATTTGCAGAGTGAACGTAGAATAAGAAAGAAGGAAGGCATCGAACAAGAGGAGGAAGAGAGCCGGAAAGAAAAGGGAAGAGCAGCGACAGAAAGGAGGAAGTCAGAGGAGTGCGGAATTAAAGGAAGCTGAAAGAGATGACCAGAAGGGTGCCGGATGGAAGACGAAGAGAAGGGAAATGAGATGTGAGGTCGCTCAATGACCAGGTCGGGGAAAGAAGAAATAAGAAAAATTATATTATAGATATAAAATGTATATGATTAATGATTGAATGTATAATGTATATGATTTTATTTGTATAGCAGAATTTGTAAAGGTTTTTGGGAACGTTTTTACTGAAAAAAACGCCTTTCCAACCCCGGAAGGGGAGTGAAATAATGATTAATTGATTGATATATATCTTTATATTTATATGCTACACAAATAATATAGATAAAAAACTAAATAAAAGTTTAGTTTTTGTTTTTTTGCAATTTTTTCTAAATAATCACATGTTTTTAATTGCAGTGTTTTAAACAGTTTTAAACAGTAGTTTAAAACTGTTTAAAACAAAAATGTTTAAAACAGTGTCCACTGTTTTAAATCAGTTTTAATCAGACAGTTTTAAACAAATTGTTTAAAACATGCCAACCCTGTTTCTTATGGTACAATTATCGCTATTAATAATGTCTGCCACATGAGCAAATTATATAGAAATTTTGGCCACCAGCTCCCTAACTACATGCGCCAGTATCTTTTCGTAAGCAAAAATCCTTACGCACTAGGATAAAAGACGAACCTGTGAGATACTTGGCTCTAATATTTTTCGTGATACTTCCGAGATATCATACGGTGCAGAGATGGCAAAATGCAAAATATTAGAATAGTATCGAAGCATAATTTTGAATTTATTGCGAATTCTTATGAAAAGAACTTTTTTTATATTTGAAGAAAGACTCAGAATTGGTGACATAAAAATGAATTTCTTTTGAAATCTTAAGAATCATTTTAGAACAGAGAATAAATACGGAAAAACATTTAATTTCATAAATCGAGAATTTAAAAAGAATTTTTTTTTTCTTGCTATTTGGATTGTATATAACATCTGCTTTTAAATGAGGCGTAGATATCCGATATATATGCAGAATCAGATATCATATCTGAGATAAAATTATCATGGCTTTTTATAATCTTGGAGATGTCTCTGAGATATTCTCATGATATCTCGCACAATCAGATATACCGTCATTCAGATATCTTCTAGATATCTTGGTGATATATTTTGCTGTGTAGGATGGTACATTAAAATGTACTATCCTTTAACTTTGTAGGTTATCGTCGAATCAAAAATATGTTCAGAAAAAAGTTGCTCGGTGTTGAGGAGGTTATCTGATGGTAACTTTTATTTGATCTTGCTAAATATTGAAAAAGTTATCAAGTTTTCCATAAATATCTCTAAGAGTATTAGGTAAGTATAAATATATAAAAATGTTGTACACGAAAATTATTTAAATGAATTGATAGAAAAATATGATACAATAAAAGATAGGGGTTTCATTTAAAAAATTGGAAGTGACCTTCATATCAAGAGACACGGTAGTGTCTCGCGTCAAGTCAGAAAAATTCATCAAAAGCGTCATCATCGCAGGAAAGCGAGACCGACCGTGTCTCTTTACGCGACGCGACGGGTTGCGAGTACTCGAGATGTTGAGATCTCATATAACGAGTGAACGGATCAAGTTCTAAGTAGGCTTGATCGATAGCTTGGGGTTCGAATTGGGGGGGTATCTCCTATAACATTTTCCGCTACGTGCCCTACGAGCGGAGATATTGCGACGCAAAGTCGAAAATGTGAAAATTTTATATTAAGATACTTTCTTCTTCTTCTACTAACGCCGACGTCTCTCAACCAATCAGAGGACTCAGAGAAATGTCACTTTCACTTTTTCGACACTGGCGGTGCTGGTATCGCCAGTTTCGATATCGCGCGCGCATTATTATCGATCGATCTATGGTAGGTAGGTAAATAGGTCGATAGACCTATATCGGTCAGGAGGAAGATTTCTATCAACAACCCAGCGAGTAAATATACGTGTGCGTACGTATGCGTACTGCGTACTGCGTACGGCGCTCAGTGCAGTTAGTGTGTTCTGGTGTGTTCAGCTGGTTCAGCGCGCTGTCAGTTAGTTATTATAATCACAGTCAGTCTTAACCTATCGTCAAGAGACACGGTAGTGACAGCCAAATACGCGCGGAGCGAGACCGACCGTTACTACGTTTACGCGAGCGTTACTTCTGTAGTAACTTACGATAATTCGTTCGCGTAAACGGGATTGTTCTTCGTGTAAACGGGACTACAAAAAGAAATGATATCATAACAAAATTACCTTTTAAAAAAAAAGGTAAAAAAAGGCGTCAAGTCACACTCGTTCGAAGAAAGTGGTTATCTCAAAAAAACCGATGAGGTATCTTTGTACCTAAAAAAAACTGATGTGGTATGTTTGTATTTTCACAAAAATAAATGATATCTATAAATTGCGCCAAGTAAAAAATGAATATATATTCCTCGGAAAATAACTGTTGTATTATTTTCCGTATTATTAAAAAAAATTTCGTACAAAAACTTGACGCTGCTCACAACAAAATTACCTTTTTTAAAAAAGCAGCGTCAAGTTTTTGTACGAAATTTTTTTTAATAATACGGAAAATAATACAACAGTTATTTTCCGAGGAATATATATTCATTTTTTACTTGGCGCAATTTATAGATATCATTTATTTTTGTGAAAATACAAACATACCACATCAGTTTTTTTTAGGTACAAAGATACCTCATCGGTTTTTTTGAGATAACCACTTTCTTCGAACGAGTGTGACTTGACGCCTTTTTTTACCTTTTTTTTTAAAAGGTAATTTTGTTATGATGATCTTGACGCCTACACACAAGATTAAACGAATATTACTATGTTATGTGTCCCTTACAACCCTTCAACTTTATCTAACACATTTTTTGCTATAATACAATATTTTAAGAGATAACAGCTTGTAATACTTTAAATGACTTCTTGTATATACAAGATGTTCAAAAAAGGTGGTACCTTTAAGGGGATCCTGCAGTGACAGGCGAACTCGAACGCGAATACAACGCCACCCTTATGAAAAAGTACACTCAACACTTCGATGGTTAACACCCAAAGTTAAGTGTTAACACTAAACTTACACGAGTTGACACTAAAATTTGGGCGTAAGTTTAGTGTTTGCCATCAAAGTTAAGTGTCAACTCTTAAATTTAGGTGTAGATTGAGTGTTGACCATTAAAGTTTAGGTAAGTTGTGGGTTCAATCCTCAATGATAAGTGTATATTGGGAGTTTATTCTCAATGATAAGTGTAGGTTGGGGATTAAGCTTAATGTTTAGTGTAGGTTGGAGATTGATCCTCATCGTTGGATGTTGGTTTGGTGTTAACAGGGTGTTAACCTTTAATGTTCTATGTCGATTTAATCAGTGTCGCCATGATCTCTTTATCATTGGGTGTCATTTAAATGTTGTTGTGTTAATCTTCGTTAAGTGTCAATTGACGGCCCTTATTATTATTATTAATCGAGTATTGATAATATAGTACTATAATTTACTCCGTGAACATATATGCACATACACATACATAAAGAATATATTTCTTTTTAGATTTATGTTTCTTTAAATTTGATTCTTAATTATTTTTCAATTCATTAAATAAATTCTTTATTTTGTCAGGTAGCGTCTTTAGGCGTTCTCATGCATGCTGTTAACGTTATTATATTAATATTATATTATGTTAAATATACGAATTTTATATTAATAATTACACAGGCACACAAAAAAAAATAAGTGGTCTGTACCAAAGACTAGACCCATCATTTCTTATGTATTTTGACGTGCTGAATCCAAATCCGGGGTCAAAATTGACCTCCACCACACAAATTTTTTTTAAATCGCGAAAAACCACCATTGAAAACGGAAAATCCCAATATAAGGTGGGTCAGTACCAAAGACTAGACCCATCATTTCTTATGTATTTTGACGCGCTGAATCCAAATCCGGGGTCAAAATTGACCCCCACCTTACCAATTTTTTTTAAATCGCGAAAAACCACCATTGAAAACGAAAAATCCCAGTATAAGGTGGGTCAGCGTTAGGTCTCTTTTAAGCATCCAACAAAATCTGTCATCATATTAACATCCCATCTTCCTTGATACCGACGCTCCATTTCCTTCATATCTTGATGAAACCTTTCACCTTGTTCTTCGCTGTAATCTCCCAGGTTTTCGGGAAAGTAATCAAGATGAGAGTGTAGAAAATGCAATTTTAAGTTCATCAAGCAGCCCAAACGATTGTAATTTTCTAACATTTCCTCAACTATATTCTGGTAATCCTCACTTTTCTGATTCCCTATGAAATTCTGAGCTACTTTCTTGAAACTGAGCCATGCTGCTTTTTGATGCTCAGTCATTTTTGTGATAAATTTTTTATTCGTGATTAAAAAGAAAGTGGGGGGTGGTACAGTAATGCTGGCCCGAGATTCGGATTCAGGACATCAAAGTACATATAGATTGGGTCTTACAGTTGGTTGCCACATTTATACCTAACGCTGACCCACCTTATATTGGGATTTTCCGTTTTCAATGGTGGTTTTTCGCGATTTAAAAAAAATTGGTGTGGTGGGGGTCAATTTTGACCTTGGATTTGGATTCAGCACGTCAAAATACATAAGAAATGATGGGTCTAGTCTTTGGTACAGACCACTTATTTTTTTTTGTGTGCCTGTGTTATTGTACATTAATTGTAATTGCATTATTATTTTTAATATTTACCAGTTATTATCAATACACGATTTTTGAACGCTATATAGATATGTTATATAGGAGTATGAGCAACAAGGAAGCGTCAGAATCAAAGGATCGCCACTAGTCCGTTCGATCATCGATGTCAAGCGATGTTAGGTGCGGTACTGACTCGGATGGGTGACCGCGCTGTACCCTTACGGAAAAATACACTCAACTGTTGGTGTTTAACCGTTAAAAAATCACCAAAGAAAAACCCTTAAAGTTGGGTGTGATTTTTGGATCACCAATTGAAGGTTAACCTAATGATGGTTAATCTTCAATTGGCGGTCCGAAATCACACCCAACTTTAAGGGTTTTTCTTTGGTGTTTTTTTAACGGTTAACACCAAAAGTTGAGTGTATTTTTCCATAAGGGCATCCCTGATAACCGCCAACGATAGAAAACAATAAAAAATTTCTTATCGTTTTTAATATGGTTAGTGAATCGTTTATTTACGATACTCTATCAGAAATTCACGTTACAAAATACTTGGGATCCTATTGTAAATGTCTTATCAGCTGCACATCAGTTTCTATCGTTTTTAATATGGTTAGTGAATCGTTTATTTACGATACTCCATCAGAAACTCACGTTACAAAATACTTGGGATTCTATCGTAAATGTCTTATCAACTGCACATCAGTTTCTATCGTTTGTAATATGGTTAATGAATCGTTTGAATTAGTTTTAGTCAATCTATTTCAATCGTTATAAATCGTGAATTAAGGAATCAGATTCATACCGATTTATTTCTTTCAATCGGTTTTTATCGTTTTGAAGAACGCCGGGAATGGGGCAACTAGCGCCAGGAGTCGGAGGCCGCTGGGCTCGGTGTTCGGTGTCCGGCGCAGCTACCGCCAGGAGGTCCTTATAGGAAGAGATCCCTTCAGTTACGATACTGGATTTCTCTGCTTTTCGCCTCGCAGAGGGTGTGCTTATGTATTATGACTGGATGTATTTTAAATACAAGAAGCGCTTTCCATCATGCGCGGCCTAGCGGCATTGTCGCGAACTAATCGCCGATTTGGTTGATGCGAATTCAATTTATATCATTGATATACGATAGAAAACGAACCGATTTACTGCCGTCAAGAAGATGATAAGTTGTATGTCAGAAAATCCTGATAACCCGTGTAGAAATTTGTTAGGGATGGCCTTACATAACATAAGGCCCCGATCATTACTTATTACGGATGCCATAAAAAAGATTTCCTTACTTTAACCTGATTAGGTCCCGATCATTATTTATTAGGGATTCCATAAGAAAGGTTTCCTTATTTTTATCTAATAAGGCCCTTGTAAGGATTTGATAAGGATGTTTTAACTTCATAAATACTTATTTATTAGGGCTAACCGGATAAGGTCCCGATCATTATTTATTAGGGAAGCCATAAGAAAGGTTTCCTTATTTTTGTCTAGTGAGGCCCTTGTAAGGATTTGATAAGGATGTTTTAACTTTATAAATACTTATTTATTAGGGCTAACCTGATGAGGTCCCGATCATTATTTATTAGGGATGCCATAAGAAAGGTTTTCTTATTTTTGTCTAATAAGGCCCTTGTAAGGATTTGATAAGGATGTTTTAACTTCATAAATACTTATTTATTAGGGCTAACCGGATAAGGTCCCGATCATTATTTATTAGGGAAGCCATAAGAAAGGTTTCCTTATTTTTGTCTAGTGAGGCCCTTGTAAGGATTTGATAAGGATGTTTTAACTTTATAAATACTTATTTATTAGGGCTAACCTGATGAGGTCCCGATCATTATTTATTAGGGATGCCATAAGAAAGGTTTTCTTATTTTTGTCTAATAAGGCCCTTGTAAGGATTTGATAAGGATGTTTTAACTTCATAAATACTTATTTATTAGGGCTAACCGGATAAGGTCCCGATCATTATTTATTAGGGAAGCCATAAGAAAGGTTTCCTTATTTTTGTCTAGTGAGGCCTTTGTAAGGATTTGATAAGGATGTTTTAACTTCATAAATACTTATTTATTAGGGCTAACCTGATGAGGTCCCGTTCATTATTTATTAGGGATGCCATAAGAAAGGTTTCCTTATTTTTGTCTAGTAAGGCCCTTGTAAAGATTTGATAAGGATGTTTCAACTTCATAAATACTTATTTATTAGGGCTAACCGGATGAGGTCCCGATCATTATTTATTAGGGATGCCATAAGAAAGGTTTTCTTATTTTTGTCTAATGAGATCCCTTGTGAGGATTTGATAAGAATGTTTTAACTTTATAAATATACTTTTTTCATAAATATATTTACGAACAAAAAATTTCATAATGAGCCGGCACTGGTTTCTGACATTCACCCGACATTAAGAAATATTATATGATATATCCAATTCAAAATTTTATTACTTTCTTTAAACTGAACTTGTTTCTTAAGATGATTTTTGAAAAATTATATATTTGCGCTGGTTATGACATATGTAGACTATATGTAACACTTACATCAAATTAAGAAGTAGTCTACCACGTAAGGCAGTTGGCTCACGATCCAGAGGTCCCGAGTTCGAATCCCACCAAGGTAAGTGTGTTTTTCAAATACGAGAAAATATTTATAATCATAGACTACATCTTAAGAAACAAATTTAGTTAAAAAATAGTAATAAAATTTCGAAATAAATAATTTTTTTTATGTTAAGAAAGCATGAATTGTAATTCTGGTCGAAATAAGGCCTTTTTATCAGGGCCTGAAAAACTTTCCTTATAAGGGCCTTGTAAACAATTTGTTACATGCCATATAAGGGCCTTATCATTTTGCCCTACAAGGCCCTGATTTATATTCAGGCCAACTAGTTGGGCCCTTGTTAGAGCCTTACATTTCTACACGGGAAGAAACGATAGATGTATCGGTTCGGTTAAGTCGTATAAATATCAATGAGATGTCTATCATTTTATTCTTATATATCCGTATTAATGCATACGGTAAAATTATTGCCATAAATAACGATATATACTATATCGTGTATATACGATTGATTCAGACGGGCAATAATTGTACATATAGAAAACGATTCATAACTATAAAATTTGTATAGTTATTTCCTTATTCGGATCTAAAACGATAGAAACCGATTCGATTCGATTAATGTTTTATCTGTCTTCTAAATATGCAACGATAGAACCGATAAGATACGATTAAAAACGTTACAGATGTAGCCGTTTTTAATCGTTTTCTATCGGAGATGGTTACCAGGGATCCCAAGCGGAATTAAAAATGTCGATAATATCGACATTTCTAATCCCGGTTCTAAACCGCGTTTTTCATATTATCGATTTATCTCAGGGCAGTGATCACTATTTTACGCTCTCTAAACATCCAAGATCTGCGTATTTTTAAACGATCCAGTCCGTGCGGCCCTGGCTGCGATTGCAGCGCCGTCTCTGACAAGATCCGGCAACAACAGGTGCACGCTACACTGGTCTTCTTGTCATTCTGCATCCGTATTTGCATTACTAAAATAAAATTTAGATGGATCTTTTTTTGTACGTATTGAATCTATTACTTCTACTTGCACGATATTATTCCTACATGTTTTCCTAAGGGGAGATGATAAACATTATGTATGTATAAACTGCAGAATTTTTGTTTTAAGCAAATATTGTCGTCAGGTGACAGCTGTATGTGCCCAAATAAGTAATATTTTTAATTTTTTGGTGTTTTTGATATAAAATCACGTTTGTTACCTTAGATTTTTGTGCGGACTTTAATTCTGTAAAAGATTTTTGCAATTCTATAAAGCCAATTAAAAGATCCATCTAAAAACGATAATGTCGGTAAATCATACGGCTGCAGGATCCCCTTAACTAGTGCTCGGAAAAAGAATCGGGTAACATGGCAAATTGACAATCGCCCGCCCGCCCGTCATTCGTTGCATACGGGTGAAGACAGATTCCGCGGATACCCGTATCTCGCGGGTACCCGTATCACACGGGTAATCGTATCATACAGATACCCACTTCATGAACGAGTGCCCGCATTACACATTTACTCGCATATCAGACGGCTAATGCATGACAGTTTAACCCAATCAAGTAACTAACCACACACATTCACACTCACACACACAATAAATATATTAAAAAATTTACAAGATAAAATCTCATATACATATATATATATATATGTATATGAGATTTTATCTATAATTCTCATACTTATAATTCTCATACTTATTGTATATATATATATATATATATATATATATATATATATATATATATATATATATATATATATACAATAAGTATGAGAATTATACGACCGTGTAAGATATATACAATCAAACAAAGGGAAACGCCGTAATCGGTCAGGACTGGATCTTGCTTGTCCGAATAATATATATAAATTCTTGAGTGACTTTCTACGTACACTCTTTGCCAATTGTGTGATTGTATCATTCTGGCTTTGGTTGAGACTGCGTTATGACCGTTGGTAACGGCGCGTGGTCCGCCATGGCAAAGAGTGTACGTAGAAAGTCACTCAAGAATTTATATATATTATTCGGACAAGCAAGATCCAGTCCTGACCGATTACGGCGTTTCCCTTTGTTTGATTGTATATAAATTATTTATATTCAACCAATTAATAATTTTTAAAATAAGTAATTTACCTAAGACTATTTATTATTGAAAAAATTAATAATTATTTTCTACTAATTATTAATTTTCAAATAAGTAGTAATTTATTTTTTTACAAACCATTAATTATTTTAATAATAAAGAATATATTTCTATTAATTACCAGTTTGCAAAAGGAATAAATTTGTTTTCACCCAAATACTAACTTTCACAAACTAAAAATTTTTCTCTGACAAATTACCAATTCTTTAACTAATCTGTAATTCACTTTCACCTAAATATTATTAATTTTTATGTAATTAGTAATTTTTTATGACTAATTACTAATTTGCTAATTTAATAAAAATTTAATTTGTTGTTATTGCTAATTTCGTGAGTAATTAAAAAATAAAAATTTTTTTGTCGATTGCTGCTTAACACTACAAAATGCGTGATATCAGTACAAAATTACCTTTTTCAAAAAAGGTAAAAAAAAGACGTCAAGTACACGCAATATATTTTGTAAATTCAAAAATCCAATCTAAGTGGTAGCTTTATTTAATTCTCCTTAACAAAATTATATTATTTAACTCAACCCAAGTGACATATATTTCAAAAAAAGATATGAAATCTTTAAATTGCGCCAATTGCAAAGAAAATATGTATATTGCTTTGAAAAATTATTGTTGTGCAAGCACTACTTTGAAAAAATAAAACAAATAAAAATATTTAATTGAAAAAAAATAAATAAATTTTTCTTGTAAAAAAACATGGCGCTGCTAGACTTCGAAACTTAAACATTAAAATTTAAACATTAGTACTAAGATTTTTGATTGAATAAACATAATTTAAGGAAGAATGCGACGAGAGTAAAAAAGTAGCGCCAATTTTTTTTACAAGAAAAATTTATTTATTTTATTTTAATTAAATATTTTTATTTGTTTTATTTTTTCAAAGTAGTTACACAACAATAATTTTTCAAAGCAATATACATATTCTCTTTGCAATTGGCGTAATTTAAAGATTTTACATCTTTTTTGAAAAAAATCAGCTTAGGTATCGTTTAATTCGACCCAACTGGCCAACTTTATCAAGAGACACGGTAGTGTCTCGCGTCAAGTCAGAAAAACTCATCAAAAGCGTCATCATCACAGGAAAGCGAGACCGACCGTGTCTCTTTACGCGACGCGACGGGTTGCGAGTACTCGAGATGTTGAGATCTCATATAACGAGTGAACGGATCAAGTTCTAAGTAGGCTTGATCGATAGCTTGGGGTTCGAATTGGGGGGGGGTATCTCCTATAACATTTTCCGCTACGTGCCCTACGAGCGGAGATATTGCGACGCAAAGTCGAAAATGTGGAAATTTTATATTAAGATACTTTCTTCTACTAACGCCGACGTCTCTCAACCAATCAGAGGACTCAGAGAAATGTCACTTTCACTTTTTCGACACTGGCGGTGCTGGTATCGCCAGTTTCGATATCGCGCGCGCATTATTATCGATCGATCTATGGTAGGTAGGTAAATAGGTCGATAGACTTATCGGTCAGGAGGAAGATTTCTATCAACAACCCAGCGAGTAAATATACGTGTGCGTACGTATGCGTACTGCGTACTGCGTATGTATACTACGTGTGTGTCCTGCGCGCAGTGCAGACAGTGCGTTGAGTGCGTTCAGCGCGCTGTCACAGTCAGTTAACCTATACGATAGTGTCTTGCGTCATCATCAAGTATACGCGCGGAGCGATACCGACCGTGACTCTTTACGTGATGCGACGATTAATATTTTTTCTGATTCAAGGTGTTACTATTACGTGTGCGTACTGCGCTCAGTGCAGTTAGTGCAGTTAGCCGGTTCAGCGCGCTGTCAGTTAGTTAACCTATCATCATCAAGAGACACGGTAGTGACAACCAAATACGCGTGGAGCGAGACCGACCGTTACTATGCGAGCGTTACTTCTGTAGTAACTTACGATAATTCGTTCGCGTGAACGGGATTGTTCTTCGTGTAAACGGGATTTGTATATAACTTACGATAATTCGTTCGCGTAAACGGGATTGTTCTTCGTGTAAACGGGACTACAAAAAGAAATGATATCATAACAAAATTACCTTTTTAAAAAAAAGGTAAAAAAAGGCGTCAAGTCACACTCGTTCGAAGAAAGTAGGTTATCTAAAAAAAAAACCGATGAGGTATCTTTGTACCTAAAAAAAACTGATGTGGTATGTTGGTATTTTCACAAAAATAAATGATATCTATAAATTGCGCCAAGTAAAAAATGAATATATGTTCCTCGGAAAATAACTGTTGTATTATTTTCCGTATTATTAAAAAAAATTTCGTACAAAAACTTGACGCTGCTTTTTTAAAAAAGGTAATTTTGTTGTGAGCAGCGTCAAGTTTTTGTACGAAATTTTTTTTAATAATACGGAAAATAATACAACAGTTATTTTCCGAGGAATATATATTCATTTTTTACTTGGCGCAATTTATAGATATCATTTATTTTTGTGAAAATACAAACATACCACATCAGTTTTTTTTAGGTACAAAGATACATCATCGGTTTTTTTGAGATAACCACTTTCTTCGAACGAGTGTGACTTGACGCCTTTTTTTACCTTTTTTTTAAAAAGGTAATTTTGTTATGATTTAAGTAACGCTACATTTCGACTGTAGATTTCGGTTCTTTTCAAGCGTCTGGATACAAATTATTAATTATTTAAACATAATGCCCAAACTACGCCACATCTAAAAACTAAACATCGAAAGTTACAACGGGCAACGTGAGTATAAGTCCATAAGTAAATATATAAATTTCAAGCGCTTACATAATTTGTGCGTTGAGATCCAAGGGATTAAAATATAAAATTGTACGTTGGAACAACGTATTCTTTAGTCGTTCGATCGTCGAAGGACTTGTCAGGTCTGTGATAGTACTAATAATGAGCGGACATAAAGAACAACAAAACACTATCGCTTGTGGTGATTAAGAGGGGAGAACAGAAGAGATCTTTTTTTGAAATACATATCACTTGGGTTGAGTTAGGTAATATAATTTTGTGATATAATTTTGTTAAGGAGAATTAAATAAAGCTACCACTTAGGTTGGATTTTTGAATTTACAAAATACATTGCGTGTACTTGGCGTCTTTTTTTACCTTTTTTGAAAAAGGTAATTTTGCACTGTAATGGATAACTTGGTACCCTACAACTTTTGTATAAAACATTTCTTCCAAAAGCGTCATCTTTCCGAGATAATCCAATGTCACGGCCTTTATGTTACACTCTGTATAACTAGTAAATAATTCTTATAAATTAAAGTAAGAAATGTAAAATATCTAATAATTCTTATTCGAGTTGGTAATTATTTATGCAAGTGTCCAAATAACTTCAACAAAAATTTTTAATGTAATCTCGTTATTAAAGAATAATCAAATTGAGAATTTTGTCAGTTTTGTTTATTCATTATCTATAAGCTTACAATGTAGGGGAGACCGGGGTGAAGTCGTCACCGGGGCGGAGTCTCGTTACTACAGTTATCTCATGTTCAAAATCTGTATGTTGTGTGAACTCGCCATTAATATTGTAAACGCTACTTATAATGTCCATGTGACCAATTAAAAGTGATATAAATAAAGATGTAAACAAATTTTATATTGTAAAAAATATTTTAAAAACTTTTTTATTTTTGTTTATATTATTTTGTACACCTTAACTTAACATGGAACTTTTATTCTAAACATTTTTCTCTATCTCTTGTAGTTTAAAGGTGCCTTTTCACGTTGACGCTCGATCGGCTCGACGCTCATCTTCAGTGAGTAAAAATCTTCAGAAATAATATTTTTTATTCATATATATATTCGTAAAATATTATTACTTGAAGATATTACTTGAAAATAATTAATACTTTACGTATTTCGAAGCCTATTTTTGATTGTACTGAGACGATCAACGACGATTCAGCGTCAACGCTGGATGTTGAATAACCCTTATGAAAAAGTACACTCAACACTTCGATGGTTAACACCCAAAGTTAAGTGTTAACACTAAACTTACGCGAGTTGACACTCAAATTTGGGCGTAAGTTTAGTGTTTGCCATCAAAGTTAAGTGTCAACTCTTAAATTTAGGTGTAGATTGAGTGTTGACCATTAAGGTTTAGGTAAGTTGTGGGTTTAATCCTCAATGATGAGTGTATATTGGGAGTTTATTCTCAATATAGGGCAGACAAAAAGGCATCTCTGCACACGCCTGAAAGAACACCGGAACGATATTAGAAAACCGGCTGGCAAACACTCTGTAGTTAGTGAACATCGAATATCCCGCGGACATGATTTCGATTGGGAGAATCCAGAGATAGTACATAAAGAGAAACTGATTAGAAAGAGGGAGTTAGCTGAGATGGTTTTTATTAAAAAATCGGACTACACCATTAATATGCAAAAAGACACGGAGAGTCTCAATGCTCTCCATGAACATATTATAAAGGAAATGTGATATCCCCTTCTCGTCTACTTCCCTCTCTTTACTTCAGTTAAATTTCGAAGCCACTGTTTATTGCTCCGTCCTTTCTTGTCAGTCGCAATTTCACCATCGCGATCGCACGACAGGGACTTGTCCCTCTGATTATACGGATAATGAAAATGTAGTTACATCGTTTTCATTTCTTGTAATAACACTCCAATATGTAAGTTTCTATATAATGTTCTTGACTTATTCTGTTTGTCGCGTTCTATAAATTATGATGTTTAGTTTTTAGATTCGACGTTTTTTGGAAACTATGTCCAACTAACTAATATTTGTGAGTTGTATACGCTTGAGAAGGACCGAATATTGCGGTCGAAACGTAGCGTTTGAAATAATAAAATTGCCAGTTTGGTCGAACAAAACTCCTGTGCTAATTTTTATTCTCAATGATAAGTGTAGGTTGGGGATTAAGCCTTAATGTTTAGTGTAGGTTGGAGATTGATCCTCATCGTTGGATGTTGGTTTGGTGTTAACAGGGTGTTAACCTTTAATGTTCTATGTCGATTTAATCAGTGTCGCCATGATCCCTTTATTGTTGGGTGTCGTTTAAATGTTATTGTGTTAATCTTCGTTAAGTGTCAATTGACGACCCTTATTATTATTATTAATCGAGTATTGATAATATATTACTATAATTTACTCCGTGAACATATATGCACACACATACATAAAGAATAGATTTTTTTTAGATTTATTTTTCTTTAAATTTGATTCTTAATTATTTTTCAATTCATTAAATAAATTCTTTATTTTGTCAGGTAGCGTCTTTAGGCGTTCTCATGCATGCTGTTAACGTTATTATATTTTAATATTATATTATGTTAAATATACGAATTTTATATTAATAATTATTGTACATTAATTGTAATTGCATTATTATTTTTAATATTTACCAGTTATTATCAATACACGATTTTTGAACGCTATAAAGATATGTTATGTAGGAGTATAATAAGCAAAAAGGAAGCGTCAGAATCAAAGGATCGCCACTACCCGGGAAAAAAAGATTATATATAATTATATATAAATATATATGATTATATATAATGCAATTATATATGAATTTTGTCTCTATATGATCATATATAATTATATATAATTATATATGAGCATATATGAACATATATAATGATATTATATATATGTAAATATATATAATTATATATGACCATATATAGTCAATATATATTAAAAAAGAACTGTTAACTTCGATAATAAAGCATTGATAAATTAAGATGTATATTTTTTCAAAAGCTGTAGATCGAATCAAAAGTGAAATGATTTATTCCATATATAATATAAGCTTGACGTGAGACAGTGCCGTGTCTCTTGATACCTTTTTTATATCATTGTTCGTCAAATTTTAAATACGAGAAACGAATCCTATCGAATGCCATCTATTGGATAATCCGAATTTAAAGTTTATATATGATTATATATAATCATATATAATCTACATGGATAAATGCTTCTTATATCCCGGGAAAAAAAGATTATATATAATTATATATAATTATATATAAATATATATGATTATATGTGATTATATATGAAATTTGGTGCTTTATATAAAGTTATATATGGGTCCATATATCATTATATATGGGCATATATAATTCCAAATATAACTAGATATGAACAATAGATCATATATACACTCATGTATGGATACATATAAGATTCATATGGAAGTATATATAACCGTATATGATTATATATGATTATATATAATTATACAGACGATTAAAATATATTTAAATATATATAAATGTTTCATATACAATTTAACATGATTATATATGAGTTCATATAATTTATATATAATTTATATATAAGAAGCATTTATCCATGTAGATTATATATGATTATATATAATCATATATAAACTTTAAATTCGGATAATCCAATAGATGGCATTCGATAGGATTCGTTTCTCGTATTTAAAATTTGACGAACAATGATATAAAAAAGGTATCAAGAGACACGGCACTGTCTCACGTCAAGCTTATATTATATATGGAATAAATCATTTCACTTTTGATTCGATCTACAGCTTTTGAAAAAATATACATCTTAATTTATCAATGCTTTATTATCGAAGTTAACAGTTCTTTTTTAATATATATTGACTATATATGGTCATATATAATTATATATATTTACATATATATAATATAATATTATATATGTTCATATATATGCTCATATATAATTATATATAATTTCTATATGATCATATAGAGACAAAATTCATATATAATCATATATAATCATATACGGTTATATATACTTCCATATGAATCTCATATGTATCCATACATGAGTGCATATATGATCTATTGTTCATATCTAGTTATATTTGGAATTATATATGCCCATATATAATGATATATGGACCCATATATAACTTTATATAAAGCACCAAATTTCATATATAATCACATATAATCATATATATTTATATATAATTATATATAATTATATATAATCTTTTTTTCCCGGGTAGTCCGTTCGATCATCGATGTCAAGCGATGTTAGGTGCGGTACTTACTCGGATGGGTGACCGCGCTGTACCTTTACGGAAAAATACACTCAACTGTTGGTGTTTAACCGTTAAAAAAACACCAAAGAAAACCCTTAAAGTTGGGTGTGATTTTTGGATCACCAATTGAAGGTTAACCTTCAAATGATGGTTAACCTTCAATTGGCGGTCTGAAATCACACCCAACTTTAAGGGTTTTTCTTTGGTGTTTTTTTAACGGTTAACACCAACAGTTGAGTGTATTTTTCCATAAGGGAAATTCAGCTTTATTTCTTGACGCAGCGTCAAAGCGAAACCACGTGACCTTAGAAATAATATTTTTTACTTATTTATATTATATAAGTAAATTTATATATTATATATATATATATATAAATAAAATGTATTATATTTGAAGATTTTTACTCTCTGAAAATGAGTGTCGAGCGTCAACGTGAAATGGCACCTTAAGAGTTATATGCGAAAAAGTGGAAGCGCCCTACTTTTGACTTTTAGTATGAAAATCATACTTTTAAAGGGAAAATGAAGCATTGGTCATGTATTGAGTCACTCTACATACCTACAGAATCGAAGAGTTCGGGTTCGGCATGTTTCCTTGTAAAATCAGTCATGATAGTGATATACAAAAATGTTTATAAGATCTCAGAAACGGTTAAGCTTTCGACCTATGGTTACTAAAGTTTTTTATTCAGTATGGTGTGTACTATGTACCATATAAATATTGAATGATTTTTTTTAACACCCTGTGTATATATACTTATATATGTATACTTATATATATTTATATATAGTATAATATACAGGGTGTCTCCCATTTTAAATAATGCATTTTAATATCTCTTCTGTAACTAGTCATAAATAAAAATGTTTCAGACAAAAGTTGCATGATTCGGAGGTGGCCACACACAGTAAAAAATTTTGTGTTAAATTTAACACATTTCACATGTCCCAAATCATCCACTCAAATTTTCGTGTTAATTTAACATAAAGCAAATATGTAAAAAAAGAACAAACATAATATGTAAAAAATTAACATAAAAATTTAACATTTAGACGCTATCAGAAATCAAAGTTTATGTTAAATTGACATCTCTATAATGTTAAATGTAATTAAGATAAGATGTTATTTTAACATTTGAGAGAAGTATAGCCGCGCGGTCACCCATTCGAGTTTGTACCGCATCTAACGTCGCTTGACATCGATGATCGAACGGACTAGTGGTGATCCTTTGACTCTGACGCTTCCTTGTTACATTTGATGAGAGAAGTATCTATTTTTAGTTTTGATGAAATTATGATGAATAACATAAGAATTATGTCAATTTAACACATAGTAACTGTTATAAAAAGGAAGATAACACAATTTATCTGTTCACTTTAACATATAAAATATATCACCAAGAATTCATGCACTTACATATAAATTGTGTTATTTTAACTCTTAAAAATGGTTAATATTAATTTAACATAGAAAAGTTAAGTAACACAACAACGATATGTTAAATTAACATACAACTGTGTCAGAAATTTAACACAAAACTTTCTACACAGGAAAATTTTAACACAAATACAAAATGTTTTTTACTGTGCATGATGAAAATAAAGACCTAGTAACCTTTTCAAGGTCAGATCAAGGTCACCTCAAATTTTTTAAACGGAACGCCCTATTTTCATATCATTTTCTTGTAGTTGACCTCAAGACCTTTCCAAACACTATAATAAAGCTATCTTTTTCGTTAAGAATTTCTCGAGAAATTTTAAATTTTGTCATGATATGTTTAATATAAAATATGAAATATCTCGTAAAGTATTTACTTTTCGATAACGTGACTTTAATACTTTTATACGTAGAATATAAAAGAACTATATGTAGAATAATGGAAGAAAGCGAATAATAATATTAATTTTTACATTTGCAATTTTGTAAAATTGAATGTATCTACAAATGCAATCAAATTTTTTGAAATAATATTTTCTAAATAGTTTTGAATTTTTTATATTTTCTGTTTTGTTTTTACAACAAGATTTCTTTGATAGAGTGTTTCTGGGCCAAAACTGGTAAAGCGGTTTTAGCACATGAAAACAAGTCGAAAACGTTTAATAAACATATATTCAAATTTGAATGGTGTTGGAGTTATAGGGTATTGAAGTTGCTTAGAGTATTAAAGTAAAACGTAAATTGAAGTAAATGTTGTTTAATATTTTTTAGTTTTGTTTAAAGCTTTACAAAAGGTGTTAAAAATTCCTCCGTCGACTTCAACACACACTTTCTAGCATAAATTAATCAATTGTTTCGAACTTCTTGAAAAATGTTTGGAGTTTCGCGGATGACATCGCGCGGCAGCATTAAGTGTCAGTTGCTATAGTTCTGAATCGTGGATCTGTGAAGTCGACGGAGGAATTTCTTAGTACCTTTTGTAAAGTTTTAAACAGAATAAATAACATTAAACAACATTTACTTCAATTTGTGTTTTCTTACGAGAGCAACTTTGATATCCTATAACTCCGAAACCGTTCAGATTTGGACATATGATTATTAGACATTTTCGACTTGTTTTTATTTGCTAACGTATCCTAATTTTGGCAATGGGTCCAGGGACATCCTGTATATTTAATACTGTACATATATTATTACATTAATATATATATATATATATATATATATATATATATATATATTTATAACATATATATTATAACATCCCGGGAAAAAAAAAGATTATGTATAATTATATATAAATATATATGATTATATGTCATTATATATGAGCATATATAATTCCAAATATAACTAGATATGAACAATAGATCATATATGCACATGTATGGATACATATAAGATTCATATGGAAGTATATATAACCCTATATGATTATATATGATTATATATATAATTATACATATATTATAATTATATATATAATTATACAGGCGATTAAAATATATTTAAATATATATAAATGTTTCATACAATTTGACATGATTATATATGAGTTCATATAATTTATATATAAATTATATATAAGAAGCATTTATCCATGTAGATTATATATGATTATATATAATCATATATAAACTTTAAATTCGGATTATCCAATAGATGGCATTTGATAGGATTCGTTTCTCGTATTTAAAATTTGACGAACAGTGATATGAAAACGGTATCAAGAGACACGGCACTGTCTCACGTCAAGCAGTGTCAAGTTATAATACATATATGGAATAAATCATTTCACTTTTGATTCTACAGCTTTTGAAAAAATATCTTAATTTATCAATGGTTTATTATCGAAGTTAACAGTTCTTTTTTAATATATATTGACTATATATGGTCATATATGGTTATATATATATTTACATATATATATCATTATATATGTTCATATATGATTATCATATAATCATATATGACGATCATATATGATTATATATGATTATATATAATTATATATGATTATATATAATTATATATAATTATATATAATTATATATAATTATATATATTATATATCATATATATTTATATATAATTATATATAATCTTTTTTTCCCGGGATATATATTATAACATATATATTATTTAAAAAATATAAAATTATTATTCTAGCGTCGAATAAATACACATTTTCCCTGAAAAATTCTTAAAATATGATTCGATAAATGATGCATTTCGAAAGAGAATAATGTATCCCGAAATAAAAATTGAGATTTGTTCTTCAAAGCACTAAAATATCTCAGACTCAGGGTTATCTTTCGCTAGAAATTTTAATTTATTTCTTTTATTCACTTTTTCTTTAAAGAAATCGCTATTTATGTCTGCCTTTTTTAACAAATTTCTAAAAATGTCATTACAATGTATTCTCTTATTGATGAAAAAGAGATATTCGACTTACACCATTGCGTCTTCCACGTGACAACGGATGCTGGCAGTGAATATATTACAATATAACCAAACGATATCGATTCACTTCACCGCTAATCAGCCAACATCACCATCTACGTAGACACATCATGATCAGACACAGAGACAGATAGACACGCACAGAGAAAGAAAGTGAGAAAGACTAAGAAAGAAGGAAGAGATAAGAAAAAGAGAGAAATGAGTCACAGCACATTCATTATCGTCATCGAATTCTTTCACAAATTGTTCGAATAGATGATATTTTGCAATCTTTGGATAAATTAGGTAATCTAAAGAGGACGATTGTTAGCAAACGAAATGCAGCACTTTAGTGTTTCTTCTCTTTGTTACGACGAAAAGAGAATATTGAAATTGGAATACGCACACGGAATCGCGTCGAGTGGCAGTCGCACACTGGCCTTTCTTTGCAGGAGCGGTGGAAAAGCATGATGGCCGAGTGAAAGAGAAGAGGTGTGCGCCATACCCTTCTCCAAGGTTTACGGATCCCGACATAACGGAGAGTTCATAAGTTAAGTTGCGCGAGCAACCGCTATACCACGTAAGATCATATGAATTCCATTCACTACTACGTATAAAAAAATCGATTGAATGATTTAATAAAAAAGTGTATGTATGAAGATTAAATATGAAACAAAACTAGATTTACCTAAATTTACTCTTTTCTATAAAAATAAGTTGCATATAATTTGATAACTTTAGGAACAAATTAAAGAAAATTTATCAGTTTAAAAAAATTGTCTAAATTGTTATTTTCAAGTTATAAAGTAAGAATAGAAATTATAATATAAACTTGAAAATTATATATACCCAAAATTCAATTAAAAAATATATGTGCTGTATCTTTTACATATGATCTTGTGATCCTGTTTGATTCATCACAAAATCTTTATAAATTGTAAATGCAGAATAATGTTCTATTGTGGAAAAGTCATAATAACTTATCTAATAATTTCCAGACGGTATTAATAACATATCCCATTTTTACGATATTGTATAACGTTGCGTTATATTGAAATCTCATATTCAATAGACCAAGAAGAACTGTGGTAAATTATATAACAGTATGTATCTTATATAATGTAAAAATATGTAAAAATATAAAATATAATGTAAAATATAATGTAAAAATATAAATTACCTTTTTAAAAAAAAAGGTAAAAAAGGCGTCAAGTACACGTGCAGTGTATGTTGTAAAAAAGTGTTATTTTGACCTTAAAAAACTCAAGTAATAGTGTTTTAATTTAAAAAATAAATAAATAAAATCCAAGTGGTATATAATATCTTTGAACCTCAAAAAAACTTAAGTGGTAGTATCTTTATTAAAAAGAAAAAATAAATAAAACTCAAGTGGTATATACAATATACATAGTCAGTGATCGGCAAAAATTCTATTTTTAGAAATGATATCAGTGATTATTTTTAATTAATCAAAAACAAAATTTGAATGTTTTTAATTTTAATTAACAAAAAAATTGGTAATTAATAAAATTCTCAGCACCAGATTTAACAATAGGTTAACGGCCAATAACGAGCATTTATTGTATCATATTATTTATTGAAACTTAAGTTTCAATAATAACTTAAGTTTCAATAAATAATATGATACAATAAAACACACTAATTATTTATTATTGTAGTATATAAACAGTTATATTTATACAATCATTAGGTATAATGCTCATATTCTTTTATAATGTAATGTAAAAAAATATTCTTTTTTGTTATTATAACAAAGAAACCGTCATCATTTAATCATATAATGGTACTAAGCCTTTTCCTTTTATTAGAGCAAATAAATTGCCGTCACTTTATCATTAAATAATTTATGTTTTTATTTTAAAATTCAGAAAATAGAGCGATATAATCCGCTCTTAAAAAATATAATGAGATATTTTAACTAAAATTTCTTATAATAATCTCAAAAGTGCAACCTAAACAAGTAGAAACTTGCACATTGCTTCCTCATAGTTTTTAAGTGGGCAAGTAGAAACTTGGATATTACTTTCTCATAGTTTTTAAGTATGCAAATTATAAATCTGCACGTTGCTTAATCAACATTTTATTTCGCTCATAAAGCTTTCTCTTATGAGATAGCCTGTTTTTTTATGCATAATTATTAGTAGATATTTATTAGTTTGGCTTCCAAAACAGAACGGTACAAAGATTAGGGAATAAAGCAACTCAACTTGAAGTGTTAGGTCATTTTGCAATGAATTCAACATTGTCGATTCGCAAGCTGCAGCTGCAAAAGGTGTTTCATAACATGTACAGACGGCGTCATTAATGCCTGATCCCCAAAATTAGATGCGTTTCGGAAACTCACTCTTCGTCTCTTTCTAACTGTCTCCCTTAGAAAGAGACGAAGAGTGAGTTTCCGAAACACATCCAATTTTGGGGACCAGGCATTAATGACGCCGTCAGTACAAAGACAATAATACTATGAGCTTGCATTTGGTCATTTGACCTTCGGCGACTTTGGATCATAGCGCGTTGAGCTCGTAATGAGAAGGGCTACAGACGTAGATATTTAAAAAATCATGTATCCATTTAAAAAAATTAAGTTGACCTTTATTTGACCTTGACGCTTCCACCCAAGGTCAAATTTTTTAAATCAAAGTATGTCCCCCTTGCTCCCCTACATTCTCTCCAAACCGTGTTTTTACATCATTACTAATTCCTGAGATATTTCTACTGAAAGTTTTACTTCCGCAGCAGTAAAGTTAATAAAAGACGGAGAAACGCAATAACATAATGCAATAAATAAACATATATAAAATAATATTAATAAAAATACAAGTCTAAACAGAATTTTTTAAATGATAAATTCTTAGGTGAAATTCAAACAATTTCTTTCCGTAATTCAGATTTTATCGAAAATGTTTAGACTCAATTTAATTCCAGCGCTTAAATTCTACGGCTTTTACTCATTCACTTAATACAGTAATGCTTTATCTCCAGCCGAGGTGTTAAATTACGCATTCACATCATAATTCTCTCTTTTATACTTATATGCATATTCGCAGTCGCTAAACTACAATAAAATAATAATAATCTGTTAACTCACATATACACGCCCGCGAAAAACGATTGTATTAAAACCGTATTAAAAGCTTATATAAATTCAATAAGAGTCTTATTAGGATCGAATATGCAAATCAATTATAATTTAAATATAAGTCATACTTAAATCAAATTAAAGTACCCCAACCTTATTTAATCTATATATGGATTAAATTGGACCTTGCTTTGTTAAAATATGCAAAATCAGCCGCACAGACCTAAAGAAATGCAGAGTTAATATGGTTTTAATTTGCCAAATGTGGATTAAATATGGTAATAAATACAAAATTAATTTGATCAAATATAAGTCAAATTTAAACCAATTTAAATTTATATAAAATTCTAATAAGATCCAAATAATATTTATATATGACTGTAACTCAATCTTATTTGGTCTTAATGGTTGTAATTATAGGAGAGTTATAATCCAATAAAAAAATCCAGTAAAATCTAAAAATAAAACTTTTATTTAAGAAAGATATACAATATGCGTAAAATATATATATGTTGATGAACACAACACATAGAATATTTGAAATAAATTCAAAAATGAAACTTAATGATCATTTAAAATATGATTACTTTGTAAACGTAGATAAATGGCACACGACATATCTGCAATCTTTTCCCGTCCATTTTAGTATGTTGATTTGACATATCTCCTCTAATAAGTAAATTAAATCCAATTAAAGTAATAAAAAATAATGCTTCCATACAACCTATGGACAAATAAGTATATAAAAAATTTTCAAAACAAAAATGGAAGGTCTATCCGCAAGGGAACTAAATGCCAAATATTAAACTAGGAACCTTATTAGGTCCCTTATAAGCAAAAAGTTATAAATGGGACAAGTGAGAAACAGCCCTCTTTGTCAATCTACTGCCTTTGGTTCTGTTGTTGCAATAGCGCTTGCTCCCTCTTACGTATTTCACATAGACGGGTGGACAAAGTTGACCGCAACTCAGACTGTACCTTCTTTGGTCTCATATGCTTTTCTTTTTGCAAAACCAAGGCTTTATCTGCATGAAAAAGATGGGAAAGAGATCAATAACAAGAGTATTCAAAAATTTTTTCTATTACTGTATGCCAACACTACTTACTAATAATGGCATCTACTCCTTCAATGGGACGGGCATTTAAGACCATTGACGGATCCTGTGTGTAAGCTTGTCGCCCTTTGCCTCTGGGAGGCAGCCCTGAGACAGAGCAGCGCATTAACATGTCTTTGGTGAAGACACCTTCCAACATAGCTCGAAGAGCCTTTGTTGCACAGTTCGACTCCTCTGCTTTAGTATAAGCCTTTTTGGTACAGTATATTTGATCTTCAGAAATACAGACACCCTGCAAAGATTAATAATATTTAGTTTTCCTTCTTAAAATATTTTTGTAAAATGCCAACACAACATTAGTAACTTTCTCAAAATTCAGTAGCTGTGACATTTGGAAAAAGTTTCCATTCTCTTACACTAGACTATAGAAACACTCCTGAATTCCTTACAAAATTTTTATCAAAGATCTAGGAGTGGCAGTATAGGTCAGTAAATTTTATATTCAAAAGTTGCTCAGCTCTTGTATTTTGGGACAATCAAATTGATTTTACTTACTCTCTCTGGATTAGTGATGATATAAATTTGGATCTGACCATTTCCTACATTTTGTTTATGATTATCATTAATGGGTGGATTTACATTACAGGTATTAATAGGCATATCCTCATGAAATGCATTAATGGGCTGCTGATCCACAATAGATGGGTTTGGAAGATTGTTGGGTCCGTTATTAACATTGCCAAGATTCTCAGGTTCATTAGATTTGACTTCTTGGCCATTGCTTCGGGAAGGGTTAGATGAATCATGAGAACCATTACCGAATGAATTCTCTGCATCTGTAGCAAAAAAAAAAGAGCAATTGAGTTCTCCATTGACCAATTGATTTCTACAACCTATAGAAAAATTACATAAATGCATGAAATCAATTGATTTTACCTAAGTAGTCATGTGATGAACTATTTAATAATTAGGCAAGTGAACTACTGGCCTTGCTAGAAGTGGTTTCAGTAGCATCCTTATTAGCCAGTTTCCGTAACATTTTAATATCGAGCTTGGCAGATAGTTGTCTTATCAACTACACAAAAAAAAATATAATTTTACAGTATATAGAATATTTCAGATATCACAAGAAAAGTTAAAAGAAAATTATACTGCTAACCTTTTTTTTCTCAATTTCTTCATCATCAGAATTATCAGTTGAACTACTACAACTGTTTCTACTTTCTGATGAGTTGGAATCCTTTTCCTGACAGAATAAAAAATTTTAAAACAGCGGTGAATAAAAAGTTTTATCACTTTGATGAATCGTAACTAACAGCGCGACTTACTTCCACTTCCTTATTATTATCTACAGATTCCTCATGAAGCTGAACAGATAACGTATTGGCCCTCTTAATTGTTATAGCTTCCTTACCCTAAGAAGATAATAAAGATAACATATCAAAAATTTCACGAGAGGCTCATTGCATCAATCTCTGATACAGCTCATTATACTCACAAAAACATCATCATCCTCCTCCAGGAGTCGTTTATTGACCAGTTTCTCCATTTTCTCTTTTAATTCAATCCTCTCTTTGTCTTTGGTTATCTGCAAAACCATATGAGAACAAATTACTTACTTTTAACTGATGGTTACTCTCTAGTAACCCTCTAACTGCAAAATTTCCTATACATTTTCAGTACTAACAAAAAAGAAAAAAAAAACATTTCAAATATATGAAACAGGACACTGACTAATAGTAGTCAAATATAATAGCAACAACTTGCCTTCTTTGAACGAGCCTTTTTTTCTGCTTGGCTAGGCTTCAATACCTGTTTCTGATTGCTTTTTATATTGGTCATAGTTGATTTGGCTTTAGCAGCAGCTTTCCTTTCTTTCTTAGGCTCGGCATGGAATGAGCAACGACTATCATTGGCTTGTCGCGACTCTTTCTTTCTTAAATTATTAAGCCTTCTGGCTTCCTTTACACACTGTTGATGATCGTCTGTCGAAAAGCATAAAAACTTATAATTAAAATGACCATGAAATGAACGAAAAGTGTATCAATTAGCGACTTACGAAGTAATTTTGTAACTGCTATTTCTGCTTTTGCTGGAATCTTTTCATTTTAGGAACTATACATATGAAAGTACTACTACTCATTCACACCAGACACAGAAGACAATACATTTCAGTGTCTAGTATAATAAATAGTGGTAATTTAGAATGTAGAGTAATAATTTGTAAAAAAAGTGGTTAACAACAGAAATAACCGTTACAAAGTTGACCATCGCGCTGGCATGAATCTATTTTATACTGAATAATTAACTTACCACTGATCAGGCACACTTGTCCAAGAAAATCCTTCTTATTGTAAAAAAAAGATACGCTATCACCCACTTTCACTGTCTTCTCGTCGTAGATAACATCACTTTGATGTACGGTGGAGAATGACATTTCATCCTCTTCCTCCAGCACAAACCATTTATCGGTATCACTCATATTGCAATCACTACAGTTCAACTTCTTTTAACTAAAGCTCTAACTAAACTAAACTAAAACTAGAGCTCTAAAAAGGGAGGTATAATCGCGTCCGACATTTTGTATCCAACATAACCTTTTCGTAAACGTCAATACGCTTTTCGGTCTGGTTTTCTCTGCTTCCTAAATGACTAGCTACGTTGCAATTAATTATAAAAATTTTTTAGATTAGTCGCGAGACCGAAAAGCGTATTGACGTTTACAATAAGGTTTCTTGAAAGGTTTTGTTTTCAACTTTTTACATATGTTTGGATACAAAATGTTGGACGCAATTATACTCACATTTTTAGAGCCTTACTAAAACTATTAATTGCAGCAAACCTCTACAGATGATACTGATACCGATTTTCTCAATTCTAAACCGGTCGGCACACTTGATATGAAACGGTCAAATCATGAGTCAAACTTTATTTCTCGAATTACCTAAGTCAACCATGTTATGCTAATGAGTGCACTTATGAATGCACTTCCGCACGCATTTGCGGATTCGCTAAACCGTCCAACAAGCGCAGCGTGACCGCACAGTTTGAACAAATTATCGCAATTATCCTTTAAAATATTTGTCCATTAGATTTATTATCGCTATCTAAATGTTGGCAACAAACAATAAGGATCAATTGTCTGTACTTGTACAATAACGGTCATGTCACAGAGTGATATTGAAACTCGATCTCTTTACAAGCTCTGTCATATAATTATATTTTGTAAAGGTAAGTTGATAAAAGATTAATATATATACTCCGTAATGATATGGGTTATGGGAATAGGTTATGAGTGCATGTTTACCCTTAAATTTCATATTTACTGATATAAATGAAAGAGGAGGAATAAACATTTATATATAGACATATCTAGTTAAATAATATCTACTTAAATAAAACACATGTCCTCTTTGTGTATGCCATTTTATACCTTAATTCTTTTTGGGTGATATAGGTTCTGTATGCAGCTAAACCAAACTTGTATCAAACTAAATTTTAATGTGTTAATGATCGCATTTTGGATTACTGTGTTGGAGACTCGCGTCGCTTTATTTCATTATTGCTGTCTTAATTTACATGGATTGTGTATATTTAACAGAGTCGGGTAAGCTAATATATTTAATTTTTAAACTAAGTTAAGTTAAAGTTAATGACATAAAATTTATTTAGTATGTTAAAAGTTACATGAATAAAAAACAAACTCAGTTAAAAATTACATTAACATCACCCCAAAAAAAATATTCTACTAAGTGGGGAATAAGTGGAAACTCGGGTAAGATGGCCATAGTTTTTTAAAATGCAAAAAACATACATTTATTTTTGTTATTTTTTAACAGTGTTTGGTATATTCTTTCATTGAAGCTTAAAATACGTAAAACTATCGAAATTAAGAAGAAAACACTTAACATAAATTTTATATTATCAAAGTATTACAACGTATGCATTGGCCATCTTATCTGACCTTTAAGGAAAAGATGACCATTACGGCACAGTTGGCCATACATGTTTTAATGTTAAAAATACACTTAACATTTTGTAAAATGATAAAAAAAAACTTATAATTTCACATATTTAGTTACAAATATATATAATTATATATAATTCAGTGGTAAACGTATAATTATATATGATATTGCAATAATAAGATAAAAATTAAAATTCTTTTAAACTTTTAAAGGAAACAAAACAAAACTTTCTATTTTTAAAAAACAATGTGTGTGTAAAGAACAATGTATGTGTGTTACTTGTTCTGTTCATACTATTGTGTACTATTTATACAAAGACTTCTGGCAAGAGATAAACTTTCTGATTTGCGTATAGAAACATCAGGATGTCTAGACAGAAATGAATAAAGCCACTCATATCCAGCTTTTTGAGTTTCATTATTGAATCTGTGTTTGATTTCAAGTTGATTAGCAAAGTTATAAGCCAGTGTACGAAGATCATCTCGAGTAAGCAGAAAACCATGCTTTTACATCATTTTAATATGGTGCACCATTCTTTCTTCATTCTTCATTCCAAGCGAGCAGGTAGGCCCCATTCCACCCTTTGTTGTGTTAGCAGATTTAAATCTTCTTTCGACAGTCTTTCTGGGAATACCATTTTGAATGACTTCTAGGGCTGCAATTAACTGCTTCTGCGACCATTTACCTCACGTATGTTCTCAATTCCTATTTTTATTTGGCATCTATAAAAACACAAACACTGTCACTATTTATAAATACCATTTATAAATATTATTATTATTGTTTTTTTGAAAATTCTGAAGTAATTTCTATCACCTTGCGCATATATTGACTATGCTTTGTCAGTACACAAGACAGGTTTTATAACCTCACTTCCTAACCTCAATTTTAGTAGTACAGTTTACCGTTTTTCCGTATAAGTAACCCAGATAGCCAAACCTGAGCAGCAGATTCCAAGCAGAGTCTGCATTAAATTTTTGGTATCAGAAAGGCAACAAATTGCACGCGGAAACTGCTCTATCAGACGATGTTGTCAAACTGTAGCCAGAAATGCGACAGAGCCTGCTGACAGGCAATGTGAGCAGATTGGCAGCAGAAACCGCGCAGAGCCTGCACACATACTTGGCTGCAGATTGACAACAAAAATCGAGCAGAGCCTGCGCGCATGACTTGAGAACAGAGTGGCAGCAAAAACCGAACAGATCCTTTCCGTGATAGTTTGCAACGACGCCACTAAGCGGCGCATAATGGTAAGACTAACTCGTAAATAAATTTCTGTTGAGGGCTAATATAAGCAGGCTTTCTGCGAAGCAAAATCAAACATCCGCGAGACATATCTTTGTCAGCAATACAACGCAAGGCTCAACCAAAATTGCTGCAATGATATAGATATGCAAAATAATATTTTCCAAAGTAAGATGTAAAGTATATTGTGTGTATAATGTATATTTTTCAAATATTAAAAAAATCTTTCTAACGTGAAACAATTATTGCTGATTGGGTTAAACATATTTTATTTTTCGAAGCAATATTTCTGATAGAAAGATTTTACAAATATTATTGTATATATTTATTTGCAATCTTTTAAAAATATTTTCGAAAATATTTTTCTGACATAATCTGGCGGACATAGAAACATTTAAAAAATATTTTTGTAAATTATTTTAATCTTTCTAAAAAATATTTAAAAAATATTTAAAAAATATTTTGTGCTGTATGGGTATGGACAAAGTCTGCTCGGTTTTTGCTGCCAATCTGTTCTCAGGTCGAGCGCGCAGGCTCTGCTCGGTTTTTGCTACC
>JASTWL010000361.1:112500-192728 GCA_035220575.1 Temnothorax rugatulus
CCTTGTAAGGATTTGATAAGGATGTTTTAACTTTATAAATATACTTTTTTCATAAATATATTTACGAACACAAAATTTCATAATGAGCCGGCACTGGTTTCTGACATTCACCCGACATTAAGAAATATTATATCATATATCGAATTCAAAATTTTAATACTCTTTTTAAACTGAATTTGTTTTTTAAGATGATTTTTGGAAAATTATATATTTGCGCTGATTATGACATATGTAGACTATATATAACACTTACATCAAATTAACCCTTCGCCCGTAAACTGGGTCGTAAATGGCACAAGCCGAAATTCACAATAGAATACCGCCGAAATGAAAGGGGGGGGGGGGCTTGCTTTCCCTCGTAAAAAAAGTAGGTAGTGGGGAGAACTCATGCCCCAAGTTTCGTTGGAATTCGCCAGTGTGTGCTGGACCAGCAGCGAGTCAAAGTGCGTCCAGTGCCAATATTGACCCAGATTACGGACAGTGCCAGACTTTCGTGCAAGTAAGTAAAATTAATTTAACGTCATTTTCATATTACTACAGTTATTTTTAACTTATATAAGTGATATTTTTTTATGATTGTGTATATTATATATATAACCTCAAAATGTGAGTGGATGAAAACACGTGTAAAAAGAAATTACATGTACTTTCAGAGTACAATGGATGATCAAGCGACAAATATCAAATATTATTTACGAGAAAGACGTCACGCAGTTGAGGATGAAGCTTCTGAAAATGAGTCAGACCACGAGGAAGTCGAGGAGCATGTGTCTGGGCCTGAAGAAGCTGACGGAGACTCCGATTTCGATACAAGCGAGAGAAGGCAGCAGCACGACATGGATGACTCAGCTGAATTTGAAGAGACCACCGGCTCAGCGGGGCGTCCTCGTTCGATAATAAAAGGAAGGAATAAGTACCAATGGAGCAAAAATGCTCCTGAAACACGAGGTCGTCGTTCTTTGCGTACGTTTTCACCAACTTGTAAAAATGAGGCCCAAAGTGCTGAAACGCCACTAAAAGCGTGGTCTTTGCTTTTCACTGACGAAATGTTAGAAGTTATTGTAAAATATACCAACGAAGAGATAAATCGCAAATGTCCAGATGAAGCTTCACGAGGTTCTGTAAAACATTTCATTGATCTTATTGAATTAAAATCTTTTTTGGGTTTATTATACTTCAGTGGTATACAAAAATGGAATCATTTTTTGTTAGATGAAATTTGGAGTGATCAATTCGGTAATAAAATGTTCAAAAGTGTCATGTGTCAGAGAAGATTTGAATTTATTTTGATTACTTTGCGATTTGATGACAAAAAAACACGAAGAGATAGACTGGCAGAGCATAAATTAGCGCCTATAAAGGAAATTTGGGATAATTTTATTTCTAATTGCAAAAGATATTATTCACCATCAACAAACTGTACTATCGATGAGCAGTTGCTTTCTTTTCGAGGTCGTTTTCATTCTCGGGTATACATTCCTAACAAACCTGACAAATATGGCATTAAAATTATAATGTTAAATGATGTTCAAACAAGCTATATGTATAATGCTGAACCTTACGTAGGTAAAATCGCGACATGTGACCCGGTGCCTGAATACTATGTAAAAAAATTATCCGAACCTCTATTTGAAAGTGGTAGAAATATTACTGCTGATAATTGGTTTATGTCTGTACCTTTGATCAAAAAAATGCAAGAAAAAAATTTAACAATGGTTGGTACTTTGCGTAAAAACAAACCAGAAATTCCTCCTTCTTTTGCTCGTTTTGTACCGTCTATGACATCGCGTTTTGCCTACAGTAATAACACAACTTTAGTATCTTATTGTCCGAAAAAAAATGAAGTAGTTTTGTTGCTGTCATCTCTCCATAGAAATGGAAAAATAGATGAAAGTTCCGGAAAACCAGAGATAGTTCTGTTTTATAATTCTACAAAAGGCGGTACTGACACTTTTGATCAGTTATGTAAAAGCTACTCGACAGCACGCATTACTAATCGTTGGCCAATGCGTTTTTTTTATGGTATGCTCGATCAAGGAGGAATTAATTCTTTTATATTGTTTTTCTTGAGACGCGAAAATGCTCGTATGAATCGACGAGAATTTCTAAAAGAACTTATACTTTCTTTAGTACAACCTTCATTAGAAAGACGATCAACTACAAATACTCTAAGAAGTAATATAAAACAAAGTATTAAAGAAATTTTAGGTGTTCAAAGTACTATTTCATTTAATCCAAACACTAAAATCAAACGTAAAAGATGCTCAGTCTGTCCTTGCGCTGACGATGTTAAAACATCATTTTGTTGTGGACTTTGCGGTAATGCTGTTTGTGAAAAGCATCGCACAAATTTATGTTTATCGTGTGCTAATTTTTGGACAGAATAAATCACTTTTAATGTTTTTGAACGATTTTGTATGATTTTTTAATAAAATAATGTAAAAATTACGCTAAGTCTTATTTTTCTTTAACCCGAAAAACGCCATTTTCAATCCTCAGAATAATTATACTTTTTGAAAATGACCCATATACAGAATTTTTTTCTTAAAAGTACACATATTTAACTATAAAACCTCGTTGGAATTTTTCATTTTGATTTAAAATTCAATGAGATATGATTTTTTGAATAAAAATGGATTTTTATTCATTTTTTGCATAAAGAATTATTTATAAACAGTTTATTTTATAACGAATCGCTAAATACACTGTGGGATTATAAAATACGATAGTATACAAGTATTACAGAATTTTTTCAGATTTTTTGAACACTATTTACTAGGTCAAAATAACGACAGGACATTTACGACCCAGTTTACGGACGATGCCAGTCAAATTGTAGTTTACGGGCGAAGGGTTAAGAAGTAGTCTACCATGTAAAGCAGTTGGCTCACGATCCAGAGGTCCCGAGTTCGAATCCCACCAAGGTAAGTGTGTTTTTCAAATACGAGAAAATATTTGTAATCATAGACTGCATCTTAAGAAACAAATTTAGTTATAAAATAGTAGTAAAATTTCGAAATAAATAATTTTTTTTTATTCCGGGTGAATATCGGAAATCAGTATCCTCTAGTATTAACAGGACTGCAATCTTAAGTCTAGTGTCTCATGGTTAGAGGATATTCCTCTAGATTTTAAAATATCTTCTTGAGACCATATTTCAGAAGAAAATCCTCTAAAATCAAGCGGGAGCCACTAAATGACAGAATATTTTTTTTGGGTGTAGGAGATGTCTATGCAACCTTTCATAAAGGTCTTTGTGACAAAATAGCGGACATTTTCACGTATCTAAGACATATATGAGACATTTGTGAGATCTTTTTTGTAACCCTTTGCGAAGGTCTCTGAAAGGTATTTGTTGAGTTTTGTGCTGTGTGGGTGACATCTCTTGATACGTGAACTCTGTTCGTGCCGCATTCCCAAACGCGGTAGGCCTTCTACTCAATTGCGTAACCGACCAAGACAACCTCACGGCTCTTGTTGTCGAGCTTCTGTCGCTGTGACTTGTCAATGTGCATGAACGCTTGACTCCCGAAAATGCGCAAATGTGACACGTCTGGCTTCCTACCGGTAAAGGCCTCATAAGGCGTTTTGCCGTTTAGACGCTCGAGCGGTACTCGATTCCGAATATGCGCGGCTGTGCGTACAGCTTCCGGCCACAGAGAACGCGGCACCTCCGCCGCTGCAAGCATCGATCGAGCCATCTCGATTATGGTTCGATTTTGTCGCTCCACACGACCGTTCTGTTCCGGGCAATACGCTGTCGAATGCTCGTGGTAAATCCGGTCCTTCTGGCACACCTTCTTCATTTCCGCTGACAGGAACTCTTTTGCGTTGTCGGACCGTAGGCGTTTTACCACGTGACCATGCGACTTCGCATACGCGATGACTTCTTCGACTTTTTCTACGATTTCCGACTTGTGTCGAATCGGGAACACGATGACAGCACCACTATAGTCGTCGACGAAGACCGCCATCATCCTCGACTTGTCGATTCCTTCAACCGACATTGGGCCGCAGATGTCATAATGAATGAGCTCGGCAGGTTCCTTCGCTCGGTTAGTCGACTTCTTGAATGGCTTCCGCGACATCTTGCCCAACACGCAACCTTCGCACACTGAGTCGCTTCCACTCTTCGAATTCGACGCAACTTCCATACCGGTGACAGCGTCACCTCGAATCAACTTGTTTATCATTCGGTAATTATTGTTTCCGAACCGCTCGTGCCATATGCTGGCCGGAACCGTTTTCGAGCTTGCGATGCTGGCTTCCGCACTCCAGAGCGCTCGCATTCTCATTCGATAAAGGCCACTTCCCGGTCGATGACCCGTCGCGAGAACCCGATGTCCTTTCTTGAGCGTCATTTCGAATTTGCCGAATGTCGCGACCGCCCCGCGATTCGTCGACGAGCCGATACCGAACAAGTTCTTCCCCTGGTCAGAGACGTACAACACGTTAGCGAGTGTGTGTGTCATCGTCTCGTTACCGACATCGAATTCAGCGACGATCACTCCGCGTCCGCGCGCGTACACTACCTCTTTGTTACCGACCGTGATTGGTACTGAGTCATCGTTAATCGCCACGAAATCTTTGATCAACTCACGCCGAGGCGTCATGTGATGCGACGCGCCGGTATCCGCGAACCACACATCAGTCAAATTTTTGTCGTCTTGCGACACCATCAACAGGTCACCACTCGTGGAAGCCATCGACGATGCTTCTGCAATCGCGCCATCCGACTTGAGCGTTGGACACTCGGCTTTGCGATGGCCGGTCTTGCCGCAATTGAAGCACTCACCACTAAACGGCTTCTTCTCGTTCTTCGATTCTGGTTTCTCCGACTTCTGCTTCCCGTCGCCCTTCTTCGCTGTCGTCTTTGCTTGCTGACTTCCGGTCTTCTTATGATACAGCGCCGCCGGCGCCGCATTGTCGTCGATCGACAATCCTGACATTGAAGCCGACAGTGCCTCGAACTTGAGCAAACACGGGATGAGGTTTGTCATCGTCTGGCTTTCGGCAGCCATCGAGTCCCATGCCGCTATGACGTGCAAGTACTGCTGCGGCAGACTGTGCAATGTCTTCGTAACTAATGACGCGTCGCTCTGTTTTTCACCGAGATCTTCGAGCTGCCTTGCTATTTCTTCGATTCGCGCGACGTGCTGACCGATGGTCGAACCCTCCGGCATTCTGTAGTCGAAAAATCGCTGTAACGCTAACTGCCTCGTGGTGGCGTCCTTGAGCTCGAATAGCGCCGACAACCGAGACCACACCTCGTGTGAGGTCTTAAAACTCATGACTTGACGAACAATATTCGTTTCGAGAGCGCTGATGATGAAGAGCCGAGCCTTGCGATCCAATTTTGTCCAGTCGGCGATCTTCTTCGCGTCTTCCTCGGGACACTTCAACGTTCCGTCCACGATCTCCACCAGATCGTCATACGCTAGATACGCTTCGATCTGACATCGCCACACGGCGAAATCATCACCACCGAACTTCGGTAGCACAGTCTTTTCCATTATTTCGATCTATTCGCGACACAACGACGAAAAATAGTCACGTACTATTTCGTAATGCGAACACCGCGTGATCACACTTCGCGAACGCCACACGAAATTAAGACTTGCTCGACACAATCACGCACGAACGGCCTGGGCCCATAACCTGTGGCAGAATTCGTAACGCAAGTGAAATTCGTGGTTAATTGAATCGTAACAAAAATGACTCATGCTTGCACGAAGCCGAACGTAAACTGAAACTGATACGCGACGCGCGACTCGCGACGAGCGACGGGACAAAAGACAACCGCTGTTGCCGGGCCGGTACCATCTGGCGACTATTGTCTATAGCGTAAGGTCAGAGGCGCAACATCCAAAAAATCCCGACAGTAATAAAGGTTGAATGGTTCTACGGAGGGTTCGGTCAACGGAATTTTAATCATGTGGTCGAGTTCTTCGTATTCCGACATAAAGGCGCGATATTCGGAAGCTAGAAAAGGATTCTGCTCAAAGCGTCGCTCTAACCGACAGAGACTTGAAAGTGCGGCGAAACGAGATTCGCCTAATCGCGGAGGAAACCTTTTAAAGGGGAGTCTTACGACATATCGCCCTTCCTCATTACGGAAGTGCGTCGCTAGAAAATGCTCCTCGCATTGTTGATCCTCAGGGCTTAATTGATTGCTCTGAGGGATCTCTTCTGTCTCCCAGAAGCGACGAAGGTTTGAATCGAGATTCTCGAGGACGGTTCCAAGATGTATGTGAAGGTTTCCGGGGGAAGTGTGTGAACTGGATGATATAGGGCCTGAAAGGATCCATCCTAATGTCGTGTTTTGTGCAACCGGCTCGTCGTCGGATCCTTTACGGACTCCGTCGAGGAGAAGCATACCGAATAAATCCGCTCCGATAATGATGTCGATGGGATCGTTACTCACAAAAGGTTATCGTCAACTAATGTTAATCCGGCCATATGCTTCCATTGACTTTTAACGTACGTTTGATCTGGCGTATAGTTCGTGAGCGATTTCAGAATAAACGCGGTTGTTTCGTACGCGGGAGTTTCGCTCGCCGCGGGTGTTAGGACAACCGACGCCGCGTGACGCACGGCGGTCCGAGTTTCGCCGATGCCGCTAATTCGTACAGCGCGTTTCATTCGCGGTAAGCGCAAGGATTGTGCTAAGGCTTCGGAAATTAGAGTCGACACGGAGTCCCTGATCGAGCAGAGCGCGCACAATTACAAAGCATCCTTGCGGGGACTGCACTCGCACACGAGCGGTTGCGAGGAGAATCTTCGATGTTGGTGACACGGACTTTGACATTATACATGAGACGTTATTTCCGTGGCAACAGTATTGTCGGTCGGCGCGGACGCTTGCCCGACCTCGGTTTCGCTTGGTTTAACCGTCGCGTCGAAATGTAATAGAGTGTGATGTTTCTTTTGACACTGTTTACAGAGATGAGAATTGGTACACTCCTTTACCGCATATTTAATACTAAAGCAATTTATGCAACGTTTATTCCCTTTAATAAAGTCGAACCGCTGAGAAGGAGTTTTGTTTAAAAATGTTGAGCATTGATGTAACAGATGATTTGTTTTACAAAGAGGGCACGAAAAGTTAACGGTAGATACCGAATGAGACTCTAGCACTTTATTTTTGGTCGCCTCCCAGATAACAATTCGTGCGGGGTCATATTACCTTCACGGCGTGATTATCACACCGTGCATGCACGAACGCATCATGCTCGCTTCACGAAGTGATTTTGGCATACGTGCGCGCACAGAAGGTCGCACTATGCCATCACGTGTGATTACACGTGTGATGGTACAGTGATTACGCACACGTGATAGCATAGTGAACACACACGTGATGGCATAGTGCGATCTTTTACGACACCCCAAAAAAATATTCTACTGATAAGTGGGGAATTCCTTTTGACACTTCCTCTAAGCAAAAAATCTTACATGAAGAATATTTTTCTTTAAGTAATACGTATTACTTTATAAAAGAGTGGATGCGTAAGCTATAATCAAGAGTAAATTCCTCTATAGCAAATTCTACTATAATGATTCAATAGCCTCTTAAAATAAGAGGATATGCTATTAGTGGCATGCGCGTTTGTTAAAAAACGATTGTCTTATTAGCTACGCGATGCGTACGCCACCACACGAGACGCCCGTGTAGAAATTTGTTAGGGATGGCCTTACATAACATAAGGCCCCGATCATTAGTTATTAGGGATGCCATAAGAAAGATTTCCTTATTTTAACCTGATGAGGTCCCGATCATTATTTATTAGGGATTCCATAAGAAAGGTTTCCTTATTTTTATCTAATAAGGCCCTTGTAAGGATTTGATAAGGATGTTTTAACTTCATAAATATTTATTTATTAGGGCTAACCGGATAAGAGGGGTCCCGATCATTATTTATTAGGGATGCCATAAGAAAGGTTTTCTTATTTTTGTCTAATGAGGCCCTTGTAAGGATTTGATAAGAATGTTTTAACTTTATAAATATACTTTTTTCAGAAATATATTTACGAACACAAAATTTCATAATGAGCCGGCACTGGTTTCTGACATTCACTCGACATTAAGAAATATCCCAGGTAGCAAGCACATGTCATTTTGACGTCAAATACTAGTCATGTTTGTACAAATGACGTCAAATGACCAAAAAGCGACTATGTCTTTAAAAATGACATTATACTGACGTCATTCCATAACGTCATTATGACGTCTATTTTTAGTCATTTTTGGTCTATGACATCGGCGACTAATAATGGACGTTTATAAGACGTCATTTTTTAGACCATCTAAAGACGTCATTTTAAAGACGTCTTAAAGTCGTCCAAATAAGGTCTTTTTGTAACATAACTATTTTTACTTCTTAATATTGTATAATAAAGTAATAATAAAATAAAACCACTAAATTAACTACAATATGTTTGTTTCGCAACTTTATGATTGAAGTGGCGAATTTATGGTATAAGTGGATGTAGTTGCGTGTGATTATAGTTTTATAATAACTATTTCATGCAGTGTTATAACTATCAAGAAGATTATCATTACAAGATTTTTGAACACGTTAAAGATGTACCTGTTATAGACAAGTTAATAAGGAAGCATCAGGGTGAGAAGATCGTCACTGTCCACTGGATCATCGAAGTCAAGCGACACGGGCACGGTACGGTACTAGGATGGGTGACCGCCTTGAGAGTATGTAACGAAACAGTTAAAGAAACTTTTTTTTTTTTTTTTTTTTTTTTTTTTTTTTTTTTTTTTTTTAGATAAAGAAAAAGAACATTTTTAAATAAACGTTTATTAAGTAGACATTTTAACATTATAATTACATAAAAAAACATTTCTAGAAACCGGTATGTCGTACAATGGACCTATTTTTGCCGTCAATAAGACAGAAAATGACGTCAATTGTCTGTGACATTAGACCGTCATTTTAACGTCATTATGCCGTCAGTTAGTGACGTCAGGAATGGTCAGTAACTGACCAAAATTTGACGTCAAAATGACTTATGTTTGCTACCTGGGATTACATCATATATCCAATTCAAAATTTTATTACTCTTTTTAAACTGAATTTGTTTCTTAAGATGATTTTTGAAAAAATTATATATTTGCGCTGGTTATGACATATGTAGACTATATATAACACTTATATCAAATTTAGAAGTAGTCTACCACGTAAGGCAGTTGGCTCACGATCCAGAGGTCCCGAGTTCGAATCCCACCAAGGTGAGTGTGTTTTTCAAATACGAGAAAATATTTATAATCATAGATTGCATCTTAAGGAACAAATTTAGTTATAAATAGTAATAAAATTTCGAGAAAAATAATTTTTTTTTATGCCGGGTGAATATCGGAAATCAGTGTCCTCTAGTATTAAGAGGACTGCAATCTTAAGTCTAGTGTCTCATGGTTAGAGGATATTCCTCTTGATTTTAAAATATCTTCTTGAGACCGTATTTCAGAGGAAAATCCTCTAAAATCAAGCGGGAGCCACTAAATGACAGAATATTTTTTTTGGGTGGATTAATATATAATTGATGATAAATTATAATATTGATCGTAAAAGATCGCACTACATATAAAAATAATATTTAAGAGTACATTTGTATTATCTTTCGGATTTACCGGTGTAATCGCATCGAGCGCGCGAAGTCGAGACTCGAGAAATTGGTCAAGGTCGCTATACGTCGGGAAATCGACGGTATCGCCTAACTTGAGTTCCCACGCCTTCCTGGACGACTTATCCAGTTTCTGAGACACGAGGAAAACAATTATATCGTCCCAATATTCGACTGAGCAACCTAAGTTTTTTAGCGCTTGTATCGCCATATTTGTTTTATCGCGGAGATCCCGAAGGTCTTTGGCGGTTTCAGAGGTGAGTAACGGTAAATTGCACAAGGTGTGCAAATGAATCGAGATGAGTCGACGCTTATTCTCGTATCGCGACACGAGAATCTTCCAAGCTATCGGAAAATTAGTTTCGGTAATCGCGAGATGAGTGAGCGCGTTACTTGCATCCCCTTTTAGACAAGAAAGTAGATAGTGCATACGTTCGACGTTCGATAGATTTTGATCGTTATGAATCATTGACATAAACCGGTCGCGGAAACTCTCCCACTTCTCGAGACTTCCATCGAAACTTGGCAAGTTGATCTTCGGCAGATGAGATGACGTGCGGATGGAATCAGAAAAACGACTTACATCGTGTGGTGCGGCATTATCGTGTGCTTCCATACCATGCAGTCGCTCGGCGAAGTAGTCGGCTGCTTCATTGTAGCTGTCCTCACAGGTGACGAATTGAGCATCTTGGAAGTAGCCGTGCGAGGTTTTGAATTTGTCGTCAGCAAAAAAGTGGATCCGTCCGTCCAACTCTTGGCACTGGTGAAAGGTTTCTTTCAGCGAGGAGAGACGTTGTCGCATTACAGCGACGGTAATTTTTGCTTGTCCTAATTTTTTGAAATTAGGCAGCGCACGCAACACTGAGTTCATTAACTGAGTCTGACGTGCACGAAGCTCCTCCACAGAATTGCTGTTCGGCATCCTGACGGTTTCTCTTAGAACTCGTTCGGAGTATACAATAGCGAGATGATCCTGATGTCGATCCGGCTCGAAGGACCAATATGTTCCGGTTCCACAAAGTCGGCACGCGGCTAGTACAGCCTTTAGGATAAGGACTCGACAATCAGGAGGGATTGGCACTCGTACGAATTCACTCAAAGTTGATTATCAAAACGTTTAATATCTCTCGTCAGTTTCCGTTACAAAAGTACAGCGGTAAATTTGCCCACGACTGTCTCGACCGAAAGCTGGAGGACGAATCGTCCCGCCGTTAGTCGCTCGAAGCGACCGAATACATCTTTGACCGTTACCGTGGTCCAAAACAAGGCGAAGCACCGGTGCCTCTTTTGTCTTTTGATTAAACATAAACACTACTGGTGACGATCACGTGTTCGTTTAAGCCAAGCTTGTTGTTTCGAGAGCGTTCGCGATGATCTGCGAAAGCGAATTGCGGCGATGTTTCTGACGAGCGTTTCGTGCAGAATAAATTCGATGCCGGAACAACATGTAAAGGAGATTAGGCTATTTACAAACATCTTTATTCCTGTATTACAATAATTTGTTAAATAAACGAAATTTAAATTTAAAAAAAGGAATTTAAAGCTTAAAATCTCTACTTTTGAAAGGTTACTATTATTTTTTAGTTTCTGTGAGTTTGATAATTTTTACATATAAAAAACTACGAGCTGGACGAAATAGAAAATTGTTCTCTCACTTTGTGGGCCTGTCACGTGCACAAAAAAAATCTGCGAAAATTTTCGACTTCCTAACATGAAAGCTTGAAGTTTTCCTACAAAATCTTTTTTTTTTAATGTTTATACGATTTTTTGTTGCTGAGTTATCGTGGATTGAATAAGAAATGAGCATTTTGACTTTGATTGCTCATAACTCTCTTAAAAAAATCATCGTAAAAAAAGATTTTGCAAGGAAAACTTCAAGCTTTCATGTTAGAAAGTCGAAAATTTTCACAGATTTTTTTTTGTGCACGTGACAGGCCCACAAAGTGAGAGAAAAATTTTCTATTTCGTCCAGCTCGTAGTTTTTTATATGTAAAAATTATCAAACTCACAGAAACTAAAAAATAATAGTAACCTTTCGAAAGTAGAGATTTCAAGCTTTAAAATCCTTTCTTAAAATTTAAATTTCGTTTATTTTTAACAAAGTTACAGCTGCTTGAATTTATCCCGATCATTTATCTTCTCATTTCTCACAAAAATTAAAGGAACGCTAAATTTAGCTTCAAAAATTTTTGCCTATTTTTAAAGATAAATTTAGCGTGCTTTAATTTTTGTGAGAAATGAGAAGATAAATGATCGGGTTTGTTAGATTGGGCACGTATTACTGGATTTTTCGACACGTGCAATTCGTTGAATGACGTTCACGATGATATTCGTGTTATGTACGATGCTTCTGTTGAAATCGAGGAATCACAGGGAGGGTCCCGTTTGCCTACAAAACGATTGCTTACAGGTTCGTTTGCACACACCCATTGCACACAATCCCGATAGCACACATTTCAATTTGCCTACAGAGCGATTGCCTACAGGCATTATTGCGCACATGTCGCTTTGTCTACACGATCATATTGCACACAGCGCATTGCACACACGATCATATTGCACACAGCGCATTGCACACACGACCGTATTGCACACTGCGCATTGCACACACGATCATATTGCACACAGCGCATTGCACACACGACCGTATTGCACACAGCGCATTGCACACACGACCGTATTGCACACACGATCGTATTGCACACACGGTTGTATTGCACACACGGCCGTATTGCACACACGACCGTATTGCATATATATATATATATATATATATATATATATATATACAGGGTGTTCCTTAAAAACCGCGCACTAACTACATAGCGTTATTCCTTATCAAAAATTGAGTCGAAAAGTCCCGAACCATTTTTTTCTATAATGCTTTACCAAGCTGTAATTATTGAGTAAAGTCAATCCAATCAGCGCCGACCTTTAGCCGGGCGTACGTCAGTGAGCCACGCGCCTGGTAGTGTGCGTGAGCGCTCCGCCGCTACGTTCAACGCTACGCGGCGGTGGCGCGCGGCCCGGCCGCGGCGGTGCTGCGTCTTCGCGCGCGTCGCATGGAATATTCTTACGCATCGTAAAAATAGAAATAATTTTTTCTTGCACTAAGAATTACATGTTACTTCTGTCAGAAGTATCTTCTTACAGAAAAATTCGATAACAAATAGAACTCTCGCCAAGACATAAACCATCTTCAACACATGAAGATTTAAACAAATACAAAAAAATGAACTGTGTATTTTACAAAAATTATTTTCTAAACAATCCGTTTCGTTAGATATCTCTGCGTTAATTGAAATTAAATTTTGAAACATAGCACTTATTCAATCTTTCTACAAGATTCACCTAGTTACTCAGAAGTAATAAATTTTTTAAGAGAAATAACAATTAGATATTTAAATATTCTTATGCTTAAAAGAAAATACGTAAAGCGTATTAAAAAATAGAGAAAGATTTCTTCCTTTGTGAGAAAACGATTTATCTTAAGTCAAGAATAACGCTTTTCAGATGTACAATTTGAAACTTAAGGTAAATGAGAGCAAAACGCCGATTTTATAGCGAATAATAAGTCGCTCATTTGCTGCAACAATGACAAAACTCAAAAATCGCTCTTTTTGAGTTATTCGTACAGGGAAAAAGGTTGTTACATGTACTATATTCACATTTAAATCGGTTTCACGAACTCACACGAGAGAACAGTTGTGTCGCTATTGTGCCATATCATTTAGTGAATTATGTAGGTTGCAATACTGTCTTATCTCAGTCAATCTCAGTTGTCATTTTGTCGTGTAGTGAGAACATCGTAAAAGTTGCAAAAAGAGTAACTTGCCAATACGGTATTTTAAAATTCTCATAGAAAGTTATAACAACTCAAAACTTTAAAACGTGTCTCCTGAAAAATCACAATTTTTTAGTTATGTCACTGTTGCAGCAAATGGGCAAATAAATAATAACACATTTAATAATTTAAAACAAAATACAATTCAAATGTATCGTATTTCGGTCTTAGTTTAGACTTTCTTCAGCATAATATTTCGCAATTATCTTAAGTCTAATCGTCAACAACGCATAAATAAAAATAAAATGTAGTCATATTCGTAAAACATAGGTCGGCAGTGTAGTTGTTAGAAAAGGTTGAACATAAAGCAAATCACGTGACTAACTGCTGCCTTTTAAATAAAATGAGATTACAAAGTTAGCTGCAATTCGTATAAGTTTTTTTCATAAAAATGTAAAATTCACTTACCAGACGGTCAATCTCGTGATAATCTACTGTGTCTGGTTTCAGTAACGAAACAATGCTTATGAATTAACATCAACGCACGGACTGAAGGGCTAGACTCAACTTTGAGTTGTTATAACTTTCTATGAGAATTTTAAAATACCGTATTGGCAAGTTACTCTTTTTGCAACTTTTACGATGTTCTCACTACACGACAAAATGACAACTGAGATTGACTGAGATAAGACAGTATTGCAACCTACATAATTCACTAAATGATATGGCACAATAGCGACACAACTGTTCTCTCGGGTGAGTTCGTGAAACCGATTTAAATGTGAATAGTACATGTAACAACCTTTTTCCCTGTACGAATAACTCAAAAAGAGCGATTTTTGAGTTTTGCCATTGTTGCAGCAAATAAGCGACTTATTATTCGCTATAAAATCGGCGTTTTGCTCTCATTTACCTTAAGTTTCAAATTGTACATCTGAAAAGCGTTATTCTTGACTTAAGATAAATCGTTTTCTCATAAAGGAAGAAATCTTTCTCTATTTTTTAATACGTTTTACGTATTTTCTTTTAAGCATAAGAATATTTAAATATCTAATTGTTATTTCTCTTAAAAAATTTATTACTTCTGAGTAACTAGGTGAATCTCGTAGAAAGATTGAATAAGTGCTATGTTTCAAAATTTAATTTCAATTAACGCAGAGATATCTAACGAAACGGATTGTTTAAAAAATAATTTTTGTAAAATACACAGTTTATTTTTTTGTATTTGTTTAAATCTTCATGTGTTGAAGATGGTTTATGTCTTGGCGAGAGTTCTATTTGTTATCGAATTTTTCTGTAAGAAGATACTTCTGACAGAAGTAACATGTAATTCTTAGTGCAAGAAAAAATTATTTCTATTATTACGATGCGTAAGAATATTCCACGCGACGCGCGCGAAGACGCAGCACCGCCGCGGCCGGGCCGCGCGCCACCGCCGCGTAGCGTTGAACGCAGTTGAACGTAGCGGCGGAGCGCTCACGCACACTATCAGGCGCGTGGCTCACTGACGTGCGCCCGGCTAAAGGTCGGCGCTGATTGGATTGACTTTACTCAATAATTACAGTTTGGTAAAGCATTATAGAAAGAAATGGTTCGGGACTTTTCGACTCAATTTTTGATAAGGAATAACGCTATGTAGTTAGTGCGCGGTCTTTAAGGAACACCCTGTATATATATATATATATATATATATATATATATATATATATATAGTAGCTACAATATATATATGTATATGTACATATATATGTAGCTACAACATACATATAAAATGCCCCATATATATATATATATATATATATATATATATATATATATATAAGGGGCATTTTTTTCTCAAAATAGCCACCCCTCTTCACATTTTATTTTTGAAGATAAAATGCTTTGCGAGATCTCAAAATTTCCGTTTAAAACTCAATTTTTGGATGCCGTATGGCGATTTTCGTTTACATTCAAGGGTGGGGCAGTATGACCAAAATATCGCTCAAACCACCCTAAAAAATAGGAAAGTATGCAAATAACATCTAAAATCTTAGCAGTTTCTATCAAATTCGATGCAACTTTGAAACAAAATGGTTTATAGCATCCAATTAAATAGTTTTCAGACGTTACCCCCCATTATAATCAAAATCAACCCTTCAAAACCACCCCTGAATCATCATTTCGACAAATTGACAATTATTCTAAAACAAATAGAGTAAAAAAATTGAAATTGAGTTCACGCCGTGAAATTCTTTCAGAATATATTTCAATCAAATTCACCCCCATAAGGATCATAACCAATAAAAATCATCCCCTATACATAATTTAGACAACTTGGCAATTATTCACAGGCAATTAAACATAAAACTTTTTTATTAAGTCTACAGGCCATAGAATTCTACCAGAATGTATTTTGATCAAATTTACACCCATGATGATCAAAATCAGCCCTTAAAAATCATCCCCTAAAAATCATATCGACAACTTTGGAATTCTTTTTAGACAATAAGTCATGTTATATTTTTTTTACTAAGATTCAGACATTCTGGAATTCTTGCAGAATATATGCCGAATAAATTCACCTCCAAGCCAATGAAATACAACCCTAATGAATCAACTCTTAACTATTATGCTGGAAAATTTGTAATTATTCTTATACTACTTAACTACAAATTGTATTTATGGTGACTGTAGGCCATAAAATTCGATCAGAATATTTTGATCCAATCCAACCTCATGATGATCGTAACAAACCCTAAAAAATCATCCCCTAATCAACATTTCTAAAACCTGACAGATATTCTTGTACCATGTGACTTAGAATTATATTTATGGTGACCACAGGCAATACATATCTGTGAGAATATATTCCGATCCAATTCACTCTTGTGGCGATCGTAAAGAACCCAAAAAATCATTCCCTAATCATTATTTCGACAACTTGACAATTATTATTAAAAAAATTAGAATTAAAATTTTTTTATTGAGTCTACAGACCACAGAATACCCCCAGATTGTATTCCGAGCAATTTCACACGCATATTTTGTTGATTTTGATTATAATGGGGGGTAACGTCTGAAAACTATTTAACTGGATGTCATAAACCATTTTGTTTCAAAGTTGCATCGAATTTGATAGAAACTGCTAAGATTTTAGATGTTATTTGCATACTTTCCTATTTTTTAGGGTGGTTTGAGCGATATTTTGGTCATACTGCCCCATCCTTGAATGTAAATGAAAATCGCCATACGGCATCCAAAAATTGAGTTTTAGACGGAAATTTTGAAATCTCGCAAAGCGTTTTATCTTCAAAAATAAAATGTGCAGAGGGGTGGCTATTTTGAGAAAGAATGCCCCATATATGTATTTTTAAGGACTGTCATTTTAATTCATTCAATTATGTAATATTTAATTCATTTACTCGATTATATAGCTCTACTAAATTACAGTCCTTTGAATCTGAATCCTTTAAACGAAATTGGACAATTCGTTGAATCTAAGTTTATCAAATTTTATCTTTCTTCCTATTTTTATCCGACACTGTATACTTGTCGTAACTTTTCGTTGGATCAAAAGGTTCCCATCTATTCGCTGGAAAAATGTATTTGTTTCTCTCGTACCATGATCTAATGAGAAATAACATAAAAGAGAATTATACAAGGTATTCTTTTAATTAATGATAAATACCTAAGTAAAACTTTTCCAACATGTGGTTTCTCGGTTTCGACAGAAGCATCGTACAGAAGGCGTCAATAATGCCTTCCCAGCTAAAATTGCTACGCACAACGCATCTAGCTATTCGTGCATCAAGACTGTTGGTTCTCAGAGAACCGGCAACGTCTCGGAGAGCTGTCAGTGTTAAGGGGGTGCTGAAGTGACGGCCGAACTTCCTCGATGTCGATAATGTCAACATTTCTAATTTTGTTTTTCCTATATCTGTCTTTGTCTAACGAAATGACATATGTCCTTGTTCGATTGCTGCGCCATCTCTGCTTACTAGCCTGCGTGTATATTTTCGTGGAAAATATACACGATTTCTTCGAAGCCCACATTTTTTTTCCAGGCTTTCAATCTCAATTTAAACGGTACGTTATTGTTTGTGCACGTATTCTGAAGAGTGGGAACATTTCATTTCGTACATATAACCTATACAACTGTTTATATTAGAAAATATGGTTATGAGATGACATTTTTACATTTTTTTTCAATTATCACTAATTTTTTATATTCCCACTTTTCATTAGTACCTATACTCCTGTAAAAGGATTTTGCGATCTATAAAGCCGTTTCAAAGAACGAGCTCTGACTGTTTTTGTCGGTAATTGTCCCCTGTCTAGGATCCCCTTAACTCAATGCGGAAGAAAGGTTATCAAGCACGATTACCACGTGGAAATCGTGGTTCATAACCTTCCATCGTCTGGAAATATAAGGAGAGGTAAGAAATACATATTAATATATATATGTTTGCAATAAATACATTTTATATATTTTAAATAAATATATTTGCAGATTAGCGAAAGTCGGCAAACTGGAAACGCCAAAGTTACAGAGGAAATACAAGGGATAAGTATTTATAGTTATTTATAATTATACAGATAAATATATCATCATGCAGATAATCAGTGCATTTAATTACAGAAAGGATAACAGCAATTATATATAACAGTATTGGCGAGAAAGAAGTAAAAGGCACACGTGATTAAAACGCAAAGTAATATTTATATACAAAGTAATATTTATATTTAATTGCCTCTGTTTGAGCATGCTGAAAGCAGCATATAAATATTACTTTGCGTTTTAATCACTGTAACAACATAGGTTTTCTGGACGATGCTTACTATGTAAGGACAATAACGTTGATCAATCAAAACTTGTTAAACATGTGGGTCCTGCCTTTTACTTCTTTCTCGCCAACAATATTATATATAATTGCTGTTGTCCTTTCTGTAATTAAATGCACTGATTATCTACATGATGATATATTTATCTGTATAATTATAAATAACTATAAATACCTGTCCCTTGTATTTCCTCTGTAACTTTGGCGTTTCCAGTTTGCCGACTTCCGCTAATCTGCAAATATATTTATTTAAAATATATAAAATGTATTTATTGCAAACATATTATATATATTAATATGTATTTCTTACCTCTCCTTATATTTCCAGACGATGGAAGGTTATGAACCATGATTTCCACGTGGTAATCGTGCTTGATAGCCTTTCTTCCGCACTGAGTTAACACTGACAGCTCTCCGAGACGTTGCCGGTTCTCTAAGAACTAACAGTCTTGATGCACGAATAGCTAGATGCGTTGTGCGTAGCAATTTTAGCTGGGAAGGCATTATTGACGCCTTCTGTACATAACACGAATATCATCGTGAACGTCAAATGTGAATGAACAGAGGTTCGCTCTTTCCTCGTGCCTAATCGCAATATATTTCATACATTAAAATAACATGCCAACATTCTGATATTGCTTCATAAGTTTTATCATTTAGTTTAGTATCTTTTAGTATCTTTACCTTATTACAATAAAATCGTAAAACATATAATGGTGCGGTAATATAAAAAAGATCCTCCTTGACATACATTAACTGATCTGCCATTACTGTTTTAAGCTCGCTGAATTCACGCCTCAGAACTTCTAAACATCTCTGAAGAAGCTGATAGATAAAATTACCTGCATGTGAAAATTTAATTTATAGCAGCAGAACATTATGTACGTGAACGTTACTTCTGTAGTAACGATAACTTACGAACGATACGATAATTCCTTCGCGTAAACGAGAGATTTTATAGTAACTATGAACGGAAATCAAGAGCCACCGTTGAAAATAGTAAAAGTTACGTTTCTCTGATTGAGAGACGACGACGTATCTTAATATGAATTATTACTGTAATAAGTTACTACAGATGTACTCACTCGCATAAACATATAATATGTACAGACTCCTTGATCTCTTCGGTATCAGCTCCCTGCCGTCAATATATATTTCACTATCACTATCTATCACGCGGCGACGGTTACGATCGTCACTATTTCTAGGTTATAACTGACTGATAGCTGACAGCGCGCTGATGAACGCACTGACTGCACTGAGCGCAGTACGCACACGTACATATATCGATCGATCGATATATCAACTCGAATGGATTTACTCGCTGGGTTGATAATACCTAATTTACCTAAATAGAAATCTTTCTCCTGACCGATAAGTCTATCGACCTAATTTACCTACTAGATCGATCGATAAAAATAATGCGCGCGCGATATCGAAACTGGCGATACTAGCACCGCCAGTGTCGAAAAAGTGAAAGTGACATTGCTCTGTTATATGTATGTTACATTACAATAAGACGTCGGCGTTAGGAGGAGGAAGTATCTTAATAATATTTTCATCACATTTCGACTTTGCGTCGCAATATCTCCGCTCGTAGGGCACGTAGCGGAAAATATTATAAGAGATACCCCCCCCCCCCCCCAATATCGACCCCAAGCTATCGATCAAGCCTACTTAGAACTTGATTCGTTCACTCGTTATATGAGATCTCAACATCTCGAGTACTCGCAACCCGTCGCGTCGCGTAAAAGAGTCACGGTCGGTCTCGCTCCGCGTATACTTGACGCGAGACACTATACCGTGTCTCTTGATTTGGATATTTAAAAAAGTAAATTTATGTCCAACATGATATTATTCTATACTTAAAATGCAATTTGTTTTCAAGTGTTCTATAATTTAATTTTTTCTTGTTTTTTGAATAAGAATTATTTCTTTTATTTTTCTTCGAACTAATTTAATGTTGCTCTTCGTATATTCTTACAATCGCAGAGAGTCTTGAAAGTTTGACAGTATAACACTCGGTTATTAGTTTTTTTCACTTGGAGCATTCCACATATTATTACGAATTCTCTAAAAGAAATCCCCTTTCTGATGCTTCTGAAATCTATTAAGGGTGCCATAATCGTTATTTCAGAAGCATCAAAGATTTCTTTCGAAGAATCCGTAGCAATAAAGAATTTGTGGAGCTTCAAATCAAAAGAGATTATATGCACTGATTGCACATCATTATATCACTGATTTTATTTGACTAAGCCGTAAGAAATTGACCAATCACAATGGAATGTGAGGAGAATACTCGATTGTGATTGGTCAATTTCTTACGGCTCAGACTTAGAGCTTAAATACCCTTTAAAGCAAGGGTTGTAGACCAGCACTTACGTGACAACAACTTAATTTTATTACATGTAAATGTTTACAAAATAACTGAAGTAATTTTGTTACTATCCGCAACTGTCATATGTACTAACTAATGTAAATTATATTTTATAAAAATGAAATGCAGTCTTTTCAGATTCAAAAAATTACACTAGTGTAGTTGTATGATGGGTGACTTACAAATCACTCTTTCAAAACTAAGTTTTTCACGAGATCATTTATAGGTTACTGAGGACACTGGAAACTAGACTTATGTAATTTTTTCAACAATCTAATGATTATGTTTCATTTTAGGCAATTTTTTTAAAGAGTTTATTTACCGCCGTTTGCTAATACTTCATTGTTTATTCATTTGTTTTATTAAGAATCGTTGTCCGAGCTTGAGCAACTTGGAGAACAAACACGAGTTCGAATTCCCAATGCCAAATTTTGCGAGTCTGCAGATAGTGTAAGTGATATGGAACCATCCAAGGCTATCACAAAGGTATAACATTTTACGAATTATAATTAAAATAATCAAATTAGAACATTTTCCATTATTTAAAAATAGACGTACAAAAAATAATGTATTATGTTTATTTACGTTATATTTCCTAGGAAGCCGACACAGATATATTATTCCAAAAAAGTTTAAAAGAACGTACATTGAAAATGAGAAAAGAACGTGGCATGGTACATATATGCACACAACATAATTTTCTATTTTTCTAATTTTCTATTCTTTCTTATAAAAACTACTCTATTAATCTCTTTTCTATTATTATGATTTTTTATTACATTTTAAATATAAATATGTTTTATATTTATATATATTTAATATTTGTTAATTATAGGAAAACAGTATACAATCCGATAATGAGGAAGAACATAAACCAAAAAGAAAAAAAATGGAGGAAAATGACACAGAAGAAAGTGTAGATAAAATTTCCACAAATGGAGAGTCGCAAATATGTGATGTTACAAAAATTAAATCTACAACAGATTTATTGCCAAAGACAAAGGTATTGTAAATTTACAATTAATCAACAAAATTATCATTAAAATAATAACTATGATAATAATGATGTAATTACAATATTTTATATTTGATTGACATATGGCATTTATGGTAACAAAAAGGTAGGGGGAGTCCGGGAGAGTTGAACCACGTTTTACTTAAAGGTCCATAAAATTTAGTGTAATTGATCTATAGAGTTTTTATTTATGTCAAAGTAAAGCTTTATTATATGGCTACAATTTGTGGATTTAATAATTTCAATACGTTTATAAACGTAAATGTTATATTAAATTAAAAAAAAAAACGAGATTTGGTTCATCTCTCCCCAAAGGGTGGGAGACATGACCCACCGTGTAGGGAGATTTGACCATATCCTATAAACTCATGGAAAAAAATAACAAAAAGATATTTAGACTTTAGTTTATTAAGAACTCACAAATTTGGACTTAAAATCACATTTCTAGTGTTTAATTGAATTTTGTGAACAAAATTAACAAAAAAATAAAGAATTTATGTCGTCGGGTAGTACCCTCTTTTGATTTGTATCCAAATGGCATTTTGCCCTTGACAACTAAAGAAAATTAGAATGATAGAAATCTTTATGGGCAAAAGAGGGGACAGTTGAGTTACTGGCCGGGATAGTTGACTCGCATTGGTCCTCTCCCCATTTCGGGTGGTTCAAATCTCCCACCCGGTACTATCTTGATTTTAATACAGTTTTACAGAAAAAATAAAAATGATAGGTTAAAAATCTTAACACTATCTCAAACTACGATATTATTATGTGTAAACAACGTATAATATTTTTACAAACCGTGATATATAAAAGTATGACGACAAAATAAACAAAAATATTTTTTTTCACTCCGAGCACGTTAAAATACGTTTGTCTCATTCACAGCCGAAACGCGCTGCCGAGCGCCATGTTATCACGTGACATAGTAGTGGCGGATGACACGTATGTCGCGGCTTGACAACGGCACTCTTGGCGCAAAATTTGAACAAGATATTTGAAGTGGTTCAACTCTCCTCTATGGTCAAGTCTCCCGGACTCCCCCTATACCTTATTATTATTCTATTAATCCCTATTTTCTGTTATTATAATTCTCGACTATTATTAGCTACTATGAATTACAGGAAATTCGTATTCAATTAGACAACGAGGAAGAGAGAGAACAAAAGAAAAAGAAAAAAAATTGAGAAAATACCAAATAAAGAATGTGCAGATACAATGTTAATTAATAAAAGGCCGAAAATAACTGACATTAAACAAGTGGAACCAATAATGCATTTACCAAAGACAAAGGTTATAATATTATACATTTTTCAATTATGTAATCAACAAAGCTATCGTAATTAATAATAATGATAATAATTTTAGCAATAATAACAATAATAATAAAAATAACAATGATGATTATGATGATAATTATAATATTGTATATCGGGTTTATATGATTTTTATGGTTATATAATTTCAATTTAATATTATGTACAACCAAAACTATAAAATTTGGTTACATTTGTACATATATAAAAAAAGTCTGGTAATAACTGAAACTGCTACGAATTGCAGGAAGTGGATTTAAAATTAGATAAAACACGAGTTCGAATTTCCAATGACAAATTTTGCAAGTCTGCACGTAGTGTCACTCATACGGAACCATCCAAAGACATTGAAAAGGTATATAATATGTTACGAATTATAACACAGCCACACACAAAAAAAATTTGCGAAGCCAAAAAAGCGACCTATATAGCATTGTAGTATTGGTCGAGCATAGTCGAAATCCAAATTTTTGGAATTTTCTGCTTACCAGTTTTTTTTTTTTTATTTGACCTTGAATTTCGGTTTTAGGGTGAATTCTTCCAAGTTGGCTACTAAACATCTGAAATCGTTTTTTTGAGCTATAAAGTGGATTTTGTTGTAGCTTTTATGTTAAAAAAGGTTTTCCCGAGTTTCAGTCGCGAAAAAAAATTTTTTTTGCAAGTTATTAACAATAAAAGTATAATGTTACAACACGATCAACATTTTTCTCGTGAACGGCTAAACGGATTTTAACAATTCTGACGTCAATTTTTTTATTTATAAACGTACATTCTAGAAATATGCTTTTGGATATACAAACATCGAATTTGTTTATAAAAATATTAATTGTTCATAACTTTATACTTTTTTTCCACTCGAAAGTCAATTTTCACTGCACGTTATTGTACATTTTTTGTGAAGACATACTTTTAGTCAGATTTTAGTCAGAAAATGGACTTTCGAGTGGAAAAAAAAGTATAAAGTTATGAACAATTAATATTTTTATAAACAAATACGATGTTTGTATATCCAAAAGCATATTTCTAGAATGTACGTTTATAAATAAAAAAACTGACGTCAGAATTGTTAAAATCCGTTTAGCCGTTCACGAGAAAAATGTTGATCGTGTTGTAACATTATACTTTTATTGTTAATAACTTGCAAAAAAATTTATTTTTCGCGACCGAAACTCGGGAAAACCTTTTTTAACATAAAAGCTACAACAAAATCCACTTTACAGCTCAAAAAAACGATTTCAGATGTTTAGTAGCCAACTTGGAAGAATTCACCCTAAACCCGAAATTCAAGGTCAAATAAAAAAAAAACTGGTAAGCAGAAAATTCCAAAAATTTGGATTTCGACTATGCTCGACCAATACTACAATGCTATATAGGTCGCTTTTTTGGCTCCGCAAATTTTTTTTTGTGTGGCTGTGTAATCAGAATAAACAAATTAGAACATTTTTCCATTATTTAAAAATAGGCATATTGAAGAAATAATAATGTATTACGTTTATTTCATGCTTTATATTTTGTGGGAAGCCGTCATAGATACGTCATTCCATAAAATTTTAAAAGAACATACATTGAAAATAAGAAAAGAACGTGGCATGGTACATATGCACAATAAAATTTTATGTAGTTCTCATAAAAACTACTCTATTAATCTCGGTAATTATTTACAAAAGGGACATCCTCCCCGATGACCTTGACCTTGACATATGTTATCAAGGTCACCCTCTTGAGTGACCTTTAGAAGGTTTTAGCCCGCGGTCATTGTTTATTAAAAAGTTATAAACGAAAAAAGATTGAAAAATATAGCAGCAAATATATATGTCGAAATAGTTCACGCATGCACTTTCCACGCGAAACGAGGTGCCACGTGGGTTCGTGGCGCGCTTTACAAGCTTGTTTAAGTCAGCGCTAACCTATGTAGGTTAGTTGACGCGCTTTAAAAGTATTTAAGTGTTTAAAGCGCGTCACTAACCTATGTAGGTTAGTTGACGCGCTTTAAACACTTAAATACTTTTAAAGCGCGTCACTAATCTATACGGGTGTCCTAAAATGAGTGAGGAGGCCCTCCCCCGCCTATTTGTGTACTGTTTATACACATGTGTGTAATACATGTGTATATATATAATACATGTGTATAGTAATAAAACTAAACAAACTCCCAGCGTGATACCTAACTGCTTGAATCATCTGTGTGAATATTTGTGGCGATATACAATAAACGAGCTTGTAAAGCGCGCCATGAACCCATGTGACAACTCGTCTCGCGTGAAAAGTGTATGTATGAACTATTTTGACGTATATATTAATAATTTATGTCTTTCAATACTCAAAATAGCTGCTATATTTTTCTACCTTTTTTTGTTTATAACTTCTTAATGAACAATGACCGCCGGCTAAAACCTTCTGAAGGTCACTCAGGAGGGTGACCTTGATAACATATGTCAAGGTCAAGGTAATCGGGGAGGATGTCCCTTTTGTAAATAATTACCTTAATCTCTTTTCTATTATTATGATTTTTTATTATATTTTAAATAGAAATATGTTTTATATTTGTTATTAATTATAGAAGAACTGTATGCAATCAGATAACGAAGAAGAACATGAATAAAAAAAAAAAAAAAAAAAAAAAAAGATAGATTAAAATGGAAAAGAAGAATGTAGGTACAGATATAATTTCTGCACATACAAAGTCGCAAAAGTTGACAACAGATATATTGCCGAAAACAAAGGTAAGTAATTCTTAAAATAATTATCTTTTATTGATTTTTCTGTTTAAATGTATGTTGTGATGAAAGTTCTATAGATATCCGGTTTAATTTAGTTATGTGCATGTAAAATTGTTTAGAATTTTTGTTCATATAATATGTTCTTGTTTTTTCTTGTCATTAGAAGAAAAAAATTGTTAAAGAGGTTGTTTAATTAATGGAGTGTAAATAAATTGTAAACCAAATTGTTATCTTAACGTATTAATTGGAGTACATTTATAAAGAGACGTAATGAAAATTAACTGAATAAAGTCGATAACCTTTTTTAACTGCTATATGTATATTTAATTAAATATTGACATGTTTTTATTATGAAAAATTTCTAATTTGCATTCTTAAAAAGTTTGTTATTAACCTTTATTCTTGTTTTTAAGTTTATATTAGCACAAAATAATCTTGTTATTTTATCTTTAAAAAATTTATATTAGCCTATTTTTTAAATTTCTACATATATAAATTATAAAATCCAATTACAATTTCTCATCATTTATCTGCAATCTTTTGAATATTATTTTAATTATTTTACTTTTCAAAATTTTGTGATTTCCCAGAGTAGTATACATTTTTTTGAAATAATGCTCACCTCTTCAATCTTCATAATAATTAATAATTATTTATAGTAAAATATCTGTATAACATATTCGATTAATCTCTTTGAAAAATGTATTATACAGAAAACAGTAATTACTAAAGTTGATCGACAAACACGGAATGAACAAGAAAAGAAATTAAACAAACAAATCGTTGCTCTTCAAAACGAGAACGCTGAGTTAAGGGAGCTATTAAAAAAGAATACCGAGGAACTGGAAGAAACTAAGACCAGAAACATAGCATTGCAAGTGAAAGTGGTCAACGAATTTGATGAGTTTCGAAGTAATAATAATAAAATATTTTATTACGAATGTATTAATTATTAAGATATTAAATATATTTTCGTGTTATTAATGTATAATTTATCACTGATATATAGATATATTAAAAGAGGTAGTACAAAGAAATCAACTACCGACGGAAGAAAATAACAATGAGCTTTTCGCTGTAGGCTATCGAAGAATTGCTGATAATACGGTAAATTTGGTTTTTACAATTAACGAGAATTTTATTTAGCATTTCTAATGTCAAGAAATCGGGAATTATTCGAAATTCGAAGCAGCCCAAATACTTTTTATTACTTATAAAATATATAATAAATGCAATTATTTCAAAAGGTCTTAACAAAAATTAATATATATATACACATAATCCTCTTTTCATAAATTATTATTGTTGTAACTTATTTCTTCAAGTTCTGCATTACATTTTCTAGATTCATATTGGCCGAGACGTATGGCTTTCCTGTCCGGTGTACGACAGCATTATACAATTAAGCCGTTCAAAGGCATAATTTGTGAAGAATTGTGCTATTGCAGTTTTTGGAACAATGACTTTAAAGGAGAGTACTGTGACTGGAACTGTATCAAACCGAATAAGAAACAAAACGTCGGTGACCCCTCGTCAAAAATTAGATGCAACCAAATTATTGGCTCTGAAAGGTACAGTGTGATATATATGTTATGAATTTTATGAAACATTAATATTTTTTTGGATTATTTAATGACGTAATTATTTTCTGTTTTAGTCATATTTCGTCATGTATTAAAAACGAAATATAACTTGAACGAAGTAGCAATCGAGCTCGAACTCACGCGAGTTGGTACCTACGTGAGCCAAAAAATCTATGAACTAAATCGACCATGTAGAGTCCCAAGTGGCATTAAAGAAGGTTTATACATTAACACTATTTTGAGTAGAAAGAAATTGTTATTTCATGAAATTAATATTGTAATTTGTTTCGTATTTACAGTATTGAGAGATATAGAGCTGGTATCTCAGAATCAGGAAGAAAGTGAAAAAGAAAATACTATCGATTTGGACTCAAATTCTAATACTACCGATTTGGACTCAGATTCTAACCCATAAATAAAAAATGAAGTTTTTAAACGAAGTCTGTGGAAATATACGTTTCTTAAAAGTATTTTCAAGTCATTATTATGTTTTATATTACTTTTAATATTCTTTGATTAATATTATTTGACGAACATAAACGATTTTCAACAAATATAATATATATTACTTTGGCTAGAAAACAAAGTTCGTCGAAGTATTTTTATGATTTGTTATTAAGATTAAAATAAAAAAATATTTTATTTGTATTTTAGTGCAATTCTAAATAAGACGTTTTTAGTGTAAATGTTGTTCTTATTTCTCTAATAACCGTGAAAATTTTGACCCTTGGATTCCTGGTGCTGTTGTCGCAAAGGTGGAAGTTTAATTATTTCAAAACAATGCAGTTCTTTCTTTATCATAAGGAGAACTCTGATACGATTTATTTTTCTTCTACGCGGTTATAATCCGGTAGCATACAGAGTAGCGGACATCTAAAGATGTTCTGATTGATATATATAGCTGAGAAATTTCAAATTTTTCCAATTTTTTTTCTGACAGGGCATCGTAAATAACGGTTCACTAACCATATTAAAAACGATAGACAATTATAGCTACTTTAATACCATTAAAAATTATAGAAACCGATACACCACTAATAAGAAATTTCCTATGCAAGCCCATGTGTATTGTATCGAGAATTTCTTATAGAGTATCGTGAATAAACGAAACTTCAATTATGTTAAAACTGATTGAGACCGACATAAAAGTAATAAGAAATTTCCGATAGAATCCCAAGTATTTTGTAACGTGAGTTTCTGATAGAATATCGTAAATAAACGATTCACTAACCATATTAAAAACGATAAAAACTGATGTATAGCTGATAAGACATTTACAATAGGATCCCAAGTATTTTGTAACATGAGTTTCTGATAGAGTACCGTAAATAAACGATTCACTAACCGTATTAAAAACGATAAGAAATATTTTATTGTTTTCTATCGTTGGCGGTTATCAGGGCATGCTTTATTTCTCAACATGAAAAGAGCCGTTTTAGCGATTCTGAAATATTTTTTGAGGTTAGGGACGAAATCTGACGTGATGGGGTAAAACGGACAACGGATTCGGATTCAGCGATCCCGAAAACATGTAGGTATGGTGGTGTAGTCTAGCGAACAACCAACATTTTTTTTGGTGTGCCTGTGTTATATATGAAATAGGGGTAGAAAAAACTAAAAATTGTAATAGAATTAGAAAAATTGCTAGTAGTAAAAGAGTTTCCGATTTCTGTTTAAAAAAAATGTACGTGATTATCGGTTACGAAAAATTATCCATAAAAATTATCCATAAAAAAATTCAGCTTGATATCTCAAAGTTTGCAGAAATTGGCGTGTAATCTGATTTTCGACGGCTCAGATCGGACCATATCTGCTCAAATTGGACCATATCTGCTCAGACCGAACCATATCTGTGATTGAATTTCATCGAAACAGTCCAGATCTGACTGTATCTGTTTAGATATAACCATATCCATACTCGAATTCGATCCAAAATACATTATATCTGTCCATATCTGTTCAGATATAAATCGAACTGAGGTTGTGTTTGATCGAAAACTGTTTAGGTCTGACGATATCTGGCTATGTTTAAGGGGATCCCGCAGCCGTATGATTTATCGACATTATCGTTTTTAGATGGATCTTTTAATTGGCTTTATAGAATTGCAAAAATCTTTTACAGAATTAAAGTCCGCACAAAAATCTAAGGTAACAAACGTGATTTTATATCAAAAACACCAAAAAATTAAAAATATTACTTATTTGGGCACATACAGCTGTCACCTGACGACAATATTTGCTTAAAACAAAAATTCTGCAGCTTATACATACATAATGTTTATCATCTCCCCTTAGGAAAACATGTAGGAATAATATCGTGCAAGTAAAAGTAAGATTCACACACACACACACACACACACACACACAATACGTACAAAAAAAAATCCATCTAAATTTTATTTTAGTAATGCAAATACGGATGCAGAATGACAAGAAGAGCAGTGTAACGTGCACCTGTTGTTGCCGGATCTTGTCAGAGACGGCGCTGCAATCGCAGCCAGGGCCGCACGGACTAGGATCGTCTAAAAATACGCAGACCTTGGATGTTTAGAGAGCGTAAAATAGTGATCACTGCCCTGAGATAAATCGATAATATGAAAAACGCGGTTTAGAACCGGGATTAGAAATGTCGATATTATCGACATTTTTAGTTCCGCTTGGGATGGCGTTGTATTCGCGTTCGAGTTCGCCTGTCACTGCAGGATCCCCTCCCTTATGAAAAAGTACACTCAACTTCGATGGTTAACACCCAAAGTTAAGTGTTAACACTAAACTTACGCGAGTTGACACTCAAATTTGGGCGTAAGTTTAGTGTTTGCCATCAAAGTTAAATGTCAACTCTTAAATTTAGGTGTAGATTGAGTGTTGACTATTAAGGTTTAGATAAGTTGTGGGTTTAATCCTCAATGATGAGTGTATATTGGGAGTTTATTCTCAATGATAAGTGTAGGTTGGGGATTAAGCCTTGATGTTTAGTGTAGGTTGGAGATTGATCCTCATCGATGGATGTTGGTTTGGTGTTAACAGGGTGTTAACATTTAATGTTCTATGTCGATTTAATCAGTGTCGTCATGATCCCTTTATCGTTGGGTGTCGTTTAAATGTCAATATTCGTTAAGTGTCAATTGACGGCCCTTATTATTATTATTAATCGAGTATTGATATAATATAGTACTATAATTTACTCCGTGAACATGTATGCACACACATACATAAAGAATATATTTTTTTTTAGATTTATGTTTCTTTAAATTTGATTCTTAATTATTTTTCAATTCATTAAATAAATTCTTTATTTTGTCCAGTAGCGTTCTTTAGGCGTTCTCATGCATGCTGTTAACGTTATTATATTAATATCTTATATTATGTTAAATATACAAATTCTATATTAATAATTTTTGTACATTAATTGTAATTGCATTACTATTTTTAATATTTACCAGTTATTATCAATGCACGATTTTTGAACGCTATAAAGATATGTTATATAGGAGTATAAGCAACAAGGAAGCGTCAGAAACAAAGGATCGCCACTAGTCCGTTCGATCATCGATGTCAAGCGATGTTAGGTGCGGTACTGACTCGGATGGGTGACCGCGCTGTACCCTTACGGAAAAATACACTCAGCTATTGGTGTTTAACCTTCAATTGGTGACCCAAAAATCACACCCAACTTTAAGGGTTTTTCTTTGGTGTTTTTTTAACGGTAAACACCAAAAGTTGAGTGTATTTTTCCATAAGGGCTTAACTATAATGAATTAAATGTTCAATGCTCGATATTCGTCTAATGTGATATTTGAATATATAAATATGATTTTATTTATATACATAGCAAATTAAAGATATTCAGAACATAAAAGAAAAATTGGCAATAAGAGAGTCGACGCAGTTATTAGTGCGTAATGTCAAAAGACAGATATATTTTCATATTACAAGATTCCGGACGTTTCGGCTCTTCTTCGAGGCATCCTCAGCAGTACAATAAATCATTCTCCATCATAACCATAAGCTTTCGGATTAGGAGGTCGGAAAACAATGAGAACTAAATGATTGCTATCTATTGGAATATGATAGTTTATCATGCTTCACTACGATTCACGCAATTCGGGAGACAGAAGTTCCTGTCTCCATATGGTAGGTGTCAGCGGAATGCAGATTGAACGCGATCGAGCGCGACTGCGTACATAGATCGTTCAGCGCCGGTCAGTCGTAATATGGCCATTGTACCGCTCGCACGTGCCATATACTTTTGTATTGTATCACTTTTCTGTTCTATTAAAAACCTTCTACACGTAATCGCGTACGCTTCATTACATAATCCCATCAGGTTATGGGCCCAGAGCGATTCGCGTAGTGGAGTATACTGATTGTGAGTGAGAACAGTAAAGTAAGAATATCCTGCCACGTGTGTGTGACCCCGCTCTTGCTCAACATGGCGGAAGAAATCCTCGGAAAAGGAATTACAAAGTTCAACGGGTCGGGCTTCTCTGTATGGAAGTTCGAGATGATGCAACTCCTGATGGCACACGGGCTAGAAGATCTGATCGACGGATCACGATTGAGACCAACGGGCGAGCGAACAGTGGACGCAGTAAAGACGTGGACGAAAGACAATGCCAAGGCCATGAGCCTGATATCGTCCATGGAACGGACACAATTACAAGGCTTAATCACATGTAAAACGGCTCACGAGATGTGGCAGAATCTTGTACGAACGAGCAGAGATCTGCTTCGAGCAAATTGCTACTAATGCAGAGATACCACGAGTACAGAATGGGACCTAACGATTCAGTCGTGGAGCATGTGACACACATTAAAAATCTGGTGAGCCAGTTGCGAGACGTCGGACAGCAAGTAGATGAAACCGACATAATGGCCAAGATACTAGGTTCCTCGCCTGCAAAGTATAACACGCTTGTAACGGCCTGGGACAGTGTTCCTCCTTCACACCAATCGGTCGGAAATCTCCTAGAAAGATTAATTAAAGAAGAAAGCAGAATGGCCGGAGAAGACGAAATAGCAGGAGCAACCGTAAGTCTCAACAAGAAGAAAGGAATGAAAAATCCGAGAAATCTGCGACCCGTTTTCCTTCGGTCTCGCCAGCCGAAGGGGCGCTGCCGCAAATTACCTGAGACAGACGGTAGCTCCCGGTATCCGCGAAAGTATTCTCCCGACGAAATTTTCTAATGGGCGCCAGGTGCGATTACGCGCACTACGTTTCAATAGCTCAATTCCATACGCGGTTACACAACGCTAACTCAGGGTGTCAGTTCTTTGTCGAGGGAGGTGAGGAAGGAGCGTAGCGCAATTAGCACACAGTAAATAATAAGATAAAGAATATAATATATTTCATAAACGAGACAGAACACGGTAATCACGCGACGAACGAGAATTCGCAAGACCGATAATATGTGTCATAAACGAAACAGAATCCGGTAATCACGCAACGAACGAGAATTCGCAAGACCGAGAATATTTTTCATAAGGTAATACATAAACGCCGGGAATCGATACGAAACGAAGAACCCGGTAATCGGTCCGCGAGGACACATACACGAATACACGACGGAATTCGCAAGACCGTGGCCGCGAACGAACAACGCAATGCCCCGATCAACACAACGATACCGGATTATTTCGGCTGTATGGCCGCAAAACTCCCCGCTGAGCGAACGCGACGATATTTGCCCGCACGGAGACGACGCAATATATCCGCAAGGCTCCCCAGGAGCGCGGCGCAATACCTCTGCCGAAACGCGCCCTTAACGCGCCCGATATTCCGCGACAACTCGCCGCGCACGCGACAGAATATCCGATAGTTCACGATAACGCGATACATCCGCGACGATATGCACGATAAACGCGTCCGCGACAACGTACACGGCTTTCCACGACACGCACGCAATACCATACAACGCCCACGACACGCTTCGATTCACGAACACGCAACTCCAACGCACACGATACGTCTCCGTTCATGAATACGCAATTTCACACGCACACGATACGTCTCCGTTCACGAACACGCAATTTCACACGCACACGATTTGACTGTCGGCCGCGTGAGCTTCCGAGGAGGGCTTTATGAGACTTTTCCGGGCTCGATCTCGGCCGCTTCGCGATCACACACTCCGCTGGAGTGCAAGAGTAATTTCACCGGCACTCGCAACAGCGGGAGCCGGTAGCCACGTGCAGGATATAACCTGATCGACACAACGGTAATCTAATCGATAATCACGCGCGACAATTATTCTGACCGAGATCGAGCTCTAATTACAACGGCAGTACCGGAGTGGAGATCTTACAAAGTCGTTCGCTGCTGCTCGGCTGCGTCGGGACACTTTTCCGGGGGTGGCTCCTCGGCTGCGGCTGATTCGACAGTGACGAGTGACCGGCCCGGCGGGACCACGCTGGGCCCCCGCGCATGCGCCTCAAGCTCGCAATTTTCCGCCCTGCCGTAATGTGGCGCGTGCCGCTCTGCTCGCGGCACCGCTCAATCCGCTGCCTGCCCGCGGTATTTTCAATTGGCTGTTCGACTGCGGGCCCACTTCAGGATCAGCCGGGCTGGCCAGGCCACGGCTACGCTGCTCGGTGCCCTTGGTACCGTCGGGAGAGGCGTCTGGGTCGTGCACCCGCTCTGCAGTAGCGGTGCCGTACCCCTCTATCTGCTGCGGCGGGCTTAGATGTGCTGGGCGAGACATTCCCGGCGCTTTCGCGGCGGTGGGCCCCAGCGGTCCGCCCGTCGGCCAACCACTTCGCCTAGCGCTCCCCAAGCGTCCGTCCTTCCCTCGTTGCGACATGAAAGTCGTCACAGATCTTCGTCGTTGATCCCACGCTCCGGCACCACCTGTCGCACTTACATCTAACTTACAGAAAAAATAACGGTTATTAGCGCAATTAGCCCTCCCCTACTCGTGTCGAGGCGCCATCCCCGACCTTCCCCTCGGCCGAGCTACCGCCTGAGAGGTAGACGCGACATGTCACGTCACAAATCATAAGGACAGGAAATCCAGAAACGACGAGAGAGCTCAAATCGAGTGTTATTACTGCAAGAAGAAAGGTCACATAGCGAGAGAGTGTCGAAAGAAAAGGCATGACTTGAAGGACAAAACAGGCAGAAACAACAGTGAAGACAGCGCGTTCATCGTGTCAACACTCGACAAAGACAAACAAAGTGACAAACAGTGCGTGCTAAACAGTGAAATCGTTCGAGAGCTTCTGACAAAGGAATGCAAGGACGCTTGGATCACCGACAGCGGCGCTTCGCGCCATATCACCTTCAGACGCGAGTGGTTGACTAACTTTAAGCCCATGGATGGCGACACCGTGTCGCTTGGTGACAACGGCCAACGCGAAATGCGTGGTGAAGGTGATGTACACATCGAGAAGCTGGTAAACGGACAATGGGTTAAAGCACGAATAAACAACGTGCTCTTCGTGCCTAGCCTGAGAAAGAACCTATTCTCGGTCGAAGTGTGCACCGCAAACGGGTATAAAGTTACGTTCGGTGACAAAAAAGTAACACTTATGCGAAAGGACATCATAGAAGCAGTTGGTGTAAAGCGAGACAATAACATGTACCACATGGCCTTCAAAGTAATCAAGCAAGAAAGTACAGAAGTGAACGTCTCAACTACAAGCCTGCGTGAGTGGCATGAAAGACTTGGACACTTGAACAAGCAGTTGATACAAAGTGTGGTGGACAAACAAGCTGTTGGTATAAAATTCTCGTGCAAAGATGATTTTTTCTGTGAGTCGTGCCAGTTCGGAAAAACGCACAAACTTGAGTTCAAGAATAACTGTGACAAACAGAACTGGAAACCGGGTGAATATGTTCATACCGATGTGTGCGGACCTTTCTCTGAAATGTCGATTGGCGGCTCACGGTTCTACCTACTATTTATCGACGAAGCGAGCAACTATCGTGTACTTTCTCAAGCATAAATCGGACGTGTTCGACAGATTCAAAGACTATGAAAGAATGGTGGCTAACAAGTTCGGACGTAACATAAAAGTGCTACGAGCAGACAATAGTCGCGAGTACTCCAACAGTGCAATGGCCAGTTATCTAAAACAACGAGGCATTGTGCTAGAAAATACCGCACCGTACACCCCCGAACAAAACGGGAAGGCCGAACGCGAGAATAGAACAATCGTGGAAAGTGCGCGAACCATGACACACGCAAAAGGACTAACAAAAAGGCTGTGGGCAGAAGCCGTCAACACAGCGGTCTACATATTGAACCGTACCTTAATTGCAAAAAACAAGGTTGCTACTCCTTACGAACTGTGGTGTGGAAGAAAACCTAACCTATCACACGTCAAGACGTTTGGCACAGATGGCTACGTTCTTATAGACAAACAGTTCCGGAAGAAGATGGACAAGAAATCGAAGAAGTGCGTACTGGTCGGATATCAAGGCGAATCTACCAACTACAGACTGTATGATCCCGAAACCGGGAAGGTGATCGTCTCACGCAACGTGACCTTCAACGAGGTCTCATCGTCGACGTCCTCGTCAAGTACAAGCTCTGGAATACGACTTCCTCTCGAAAAGAGTGTTCCTGACAGAGACAACGAAAGCGAGACGTCAGATCAGCCCGACGAAGATACCGAAGAGTCTGTCATCATACTAGGTGAAGATGCAACCGAGCAGAGCGACACCGAGACTCGAACCCCACCCCGCATACTCAGAGAACGGAGTACTCTGAAGAAAACAAAAAGGTTTGAGACAAATATAATACAATATAATACACCTACCACGTTCCAGAACGCCATGACAGGACCTGAAGCAAAAGAATGGACCCGTGCCATAGAGGATGAGTTAGCAGCTCATAAAAAGAACGATACGTGGACGCTAGTACCCGAAGAGGCCAATCAACGTTGCATCGACTCAAAGTGGGTGTTCAAGGTATTACGAGATAAAGACGGTTCAATAAAAAGATACAAGGCGAGGTTGTGCGCTCGAGGCTTTCAACAGAAATACGGCACCGACTATACTGAAACTTTTGCCCCTGTAGTGAGATACGACTCGTTGCGAGTTATACTGGAGGTCAACGTGAGTGACAACGTGGTGTGTAAGTTAAACAAATCATGGTACGGGCTGAAACAAGCCCCTCGCTGTTGGAACAAAAAGTTCAGTGATTTTTTGAAACGCTTCAACTTCCATGCGAGTCAAGCGGACAAATGTATCTATGTAAGCATAATATGCGGTCACAAGGTCTACCTAGCGGTATTTGTTGACGATGGCCTAGTCGCGAGTAAATCAAAAAATTCCATCAATTCAGTTCTCAAGTACCTAAAGCAATTTTTTGAAGTTACAGTAGGTGATGCGAGTACGTTTGTTGGCGTTCAGATAGAAAGAGATCGCGCTGCAAAAACAATGTTTTTACATCAGAGTTCGTATGTCAAAGACATTATAAACAAATTCAAAATGACCGACGCGAAGAGTAATAGTGTACCTACCGATCCAATACCGCGCTTAGTCAGGTCGAATCCGAAGAATATAGCATCACGAATGTACCGTACCGAGAAGCCGTAGGCTCCCTAACGTTTCTCGCCTTAGTTTCAAGGCCCGACATTAGTTACGCGGTCAACCTCGTGAGTAGATACTGTAATAAACACAATCACAGCCACTGGTTGGCCGTGAAGAGAATTTTCAAGTATTTAATCGGTACAGCCAACCATGGAATACTGTACGAATGCGGTGGAAGTCAAGAAGATATGAACTTATGCGGTTACTCCGATGCGGATTTCGCCGGGGACGTGGACACGCGCAAGTCCACAACCGGGTACGCATTCTGCATAAACAATTCGTTAGTAACTTGGTCATCTCAACGTCAAAAACTAGTGACACTCAGTACTACTGAGTCGGAATATGTGGCTGCTGCGACAGCCTGTAAAGAAGTCGTATGGCTCAGACAGCTGTTAACCGATTTAGGTTGCAATCCAAAGCATCCGACCACCTTGTTCGTGGATAACCAAAGCACAATTCGCTTAATACTGTTACGCTCGTCGGGCGTCAGCCACTCTTCCGCACTTGCACTCACGCGCGACGCGTACTCCGGCACTCACTCAAGAAATAAGGCTCGTTATTTATAGAAAAGGAACTCATTTAATATTGTAACTCGTTAATACAAGGAGCTCGGGAAAACACGTCCGAACGTGACGGATTCCCAGAGCATAATCTGACAATCAAGATTGTAAACATCCGTCGCTAAGGACGATTCGCGACTTCTCGCTACGGGGCGACTCGTATGAGCGCACGGCACGGTCGAACAGCACGGGCGTAACAATACGTAATCCCGCGTTCCACAAGAGAACAAAACATATTGATGTAAAGTTTCATTTCATTAGAGAAAAAGTCGAAAACAAACAGGTCAATGTAAAATACATTTCCACGGATGAACAGCTGTCTGATCTATTTACCAAAGGTTTAACCAAAAATAGTCTTGAGTATTTGTGTTGCAAACTTAACATTCTTGATGTGAAGCACGCAAACGGTGGAAGTATTGGAATATGATAGTTTATCATGCTTCACTACGATTCACGCAATTCGGGAGACAGAAGTTCCTGTCTCCATACGGCAGGTATCAGCGGAATGCAGATTGAACGCGATCGAGCGCGACTGCGTACATAGATCGTTCAGCGCCGGTCAGTCGTAATATGGCAATTGTACCGCTCGCACGTGCCATATACTTTTGTATTGTATCACTTTTCTGTTCTATTAAAAACCTTCTACACGTAATCGCGTACGCTTCATTACATAATCCCATCACTATCTATAAATGGTCAAACATAATTAATCCCTTATGAAAAAGTACACTCAACTTCGATGGTTAACCCTCAAAGTTAAGTGTTAACACTAAACTTACGCGAGTTGACACTCAAATTTGGGCGTAAGTTTAGTGTTTGCCATCAAAGTTAAGTGTCAACTCTTCAATTTAGGTGTAGATTGAGTGTTGACCATTAAGGTTTAGGCTAAGTTGTGGGTTTAATCCTCAATGATGAGTGTATATTGGGAGTTTATTCTCAATGATAAGTGTAGGTTGGGGATTAAGCCTTAATGTTTAGTGTAGGTTGGAGATTGATCCTCATCGTTGGATGTTGGTTTGGTGTTAACAGGGCGTTTACCTTTAATGTTCTATGTCGATTAATTAGTGTCGCCATGATCCCTTTATCGTTGGGTGTCGTTTAAATGTTATTGTGTTAATCTTCGTGTGTTAAGTGTCAATTGACGGCCTTATTATTATTATTAATCAAGTATTGATAATATAGTACTATAATTTACTCCGTGAACATATATTTACACACATGCATAAAGAATAGATTTTTTTTTAGATTTATGTTTCTTTAAATTTGATTCTTAATTATTTTTCAATTTATTAAATAAATTCTTTATTTTGTCAGGTAGCGTCTTTAGGCGTTCTCATGCATGCTGTTAATGTTATTATATTAATATTATATTATGTTAAATATACGAATTTTATATTAATAATTATTGTACATTAATTGTAATTGCATTATTATTTTTAATATTTACCAGTTATTATCAATACACGATTTTTGACGCTATAAAGATATGTTATATAGGAGTATAAGCAACAAGGAAGCGTCAGAATCAAAGGATCGCCAATAGTCCGTTCGATCATCGATGTCAAGCGATGTTAGGTGCGGTACTGACTCGGATGGGTGACCGCGCTGTACCCTTACGGAAAAATACACTCAACTGTTGGTGTTTAACCGTTAAAAAAACACCAAAGAAAAACTCTTAAAGTTGGGTGTGATTTTTGGATCACCAATTGAAGGTTAACCTTCAAATGATGGTTAACCTTCAATTGGCGGTCCGAAATCACACTCAACTTTAAGAGTTTTTCTTTGGTGTTTTTTTAACGGTTAACACCAAAAGTTGAGTGTATTTTTCCATAAGGGATGAAACAAAGAATAAGAGCAATAACTCATTTTAATCCCGAACACTCACCAGATAGTCCGGAGAACGGAAGATGGTCAACAATATAAAATTACATTAAAAATACATTAAAGATTAAAGTGTCCATGACATGTTGTTGTCACGAGAGATCGCACGACACTGTGAGCCGTCAAGTGGAATAAGAACAATTATACCAAGTAAAGTAGGAATCTTGTAGGTCATAAATGGAAATAAAAGTGTAAATAATAAATAAGTAAAATAATAAATAAGTAAATGTGTATAAATATCATTCTCAGATCAAGGACCAAACAAGCGCAATGTTACAATTTATTCAAATTTATTTAAAATTCGGAACATCGTACGTGGGACAAACTGAGACAGTTGCATACTAGAATTTCTGAACACCGAAATCACATTCGTTGGAATACGAATACACATTCAGTCATTACGGAACATAGATTAAATTTTGACCATGAGTTCGATTCAGAGAATGTCGCAGTCCTTGACAAAGAAAAATATGTATCTAAAAGACTCGTTTCAGAAATGATTTACATCAAATTGCAAAATCAGTCAAACAGTACTACGCCGTTTACGTGCTCTTGAAAATGAAGTAAAAACAAAGATCCAATGTACATTAGATTTGTGCAAATTTATTGCTCTGGACACAGATTGTTCTCGATATATGAATGTGAATGCTCACATCGTAAATAACGTATGGGAGCAACAAATATTCACGTTAAGTATGCAATAACTTAGCGAAAGGCATACGGCGGAAAATTTAGCTGACAGCTTACAAAATGTTGCTGCTGAATGACAAATTGACACCAAAATTGTATCCATTGTTCATGATAATGCAAGCAACATTGTTCTCGCAGTGAACAGCATGATGAACGTCGGATCCAGCTCTAGTTGTGCAGCACACACGATACATTTAGCCGTGAGAGATGCGTTGAAGGAAGATGATATTTCCATCGTGCTTGCTAAAGGAAGTAAAATTGTTTCCCATTTTCATCATTCCATCATTGCTTCACAAGCTCTTGCAAGAAAACAAGAACAATTAGGCTTACCTCAAAGAAAATTGATCCAAAGTGTTCGTACTTGATGGAATACAGACTTACTTATGGCTGAAAGACTTGTAGAGAATCGTAGCGCTATCACAGCTGTTCTTGGAGATCGAACCGTGACAACTATTTGCAGGCTAAAAATTTAGAAATAAATGAAGATGAATGGAGTATGTTTGAAAATTTAAGAATGTATTACCTATACCTTTCCAGCCAAAAGTACAGTAATCTGAGAAATCCAATATATATCGGTTGTATGCATACTTTAACGGCTTACTACTATTTAATATCATAACAAGGACATTAATGTTACGGATTTAAGTGATTTTAACCAGTTTTTATGATTATTAACAGCGTATTTGTAAATATTCTTAATAGAGGCTCAAAACTTTTGGCTGGAAATCTCCCCTGAATCTAACTGCTAGAAATAAAAATCATACATGTATAATGTGGATAAAGACAGAAAGTAACGGTTAAATATAATCAAAAATATCACGCAATAGTATAAAATATTATTATAAAATGAAAATAATACGCTAAATACCCTTATGGAAAAATACACTCAACTTTTGGTGTTAACCGTTAAAAAGACACCAAAGAAAAACCCTTAAAGTTGGGTGTGATTTCGGACCGCCAATTGAAGGTTAACCATCAATTGATTGGTGATCTAAAAATCACACCCAACTTTAAGGGTTTTTCTTTGGTGTTTTCTTTTAACGGTTAAACACCAACAGTTGAGTGTATTTTTCCATAAGGGCAAAACAAAAAAATTAAAAATTTGAGCACATAGAGCTGTCACCAACAGTTGAATGTATTTTTCCGTAAGGGTACAGCGCGGTCACCCATCCGAGTCAGTACCGCACCTAACATCGCTTGACATCGATGATCGAACGGACTAGTGGCGACCCTTTGATTCTGACGCTTCCTTGTTGCTTATACTCCTATATAACATATCTTTATAGCGTTCAAAAATCGTGTATTGATAATAACTGGTAAATATTAAAAATAATAATGCAATTACAATTAATGTACAATAATTATTAATATAAAATTCGTATATTTACCATAATATAATATTAATATAATAACGTTAACAGCATGCATGAGAACGCCTAAAGACGCTACCTGACAAAATAAAGAATTTATTTAATGAATTGAAAAATAATTAAGAATTAAATTTAAAGAAACATAAATCTAAAAAAAATATCTATTCTTTATGTACGTATGTGTGTGCATATATGTTCACGGAGTAAATTATAGTACTATATTATCAATACTTGATTAATAATAATAATAAGGGCCGTCAATTGACACTTAACACACGAAGATTAACACAATAACATTTAAACGACACCCAACGATAAAGGGATCATGGCGACACTGATTAAATCGACATAGAACATTAAAGGTTAACGCCCTGTTAACACCAAACCAACATCCAACGATGAGGATCAATCTGCAACCTACACTAAACATTAAGGCTTAATCCCCAACCTACACTTATCATTGAGAATAAACTCCCAATATACACTCGTCATTGAGGATTAAACCAAAACTTAGCTAAACCTTAATGGTCAACACTCAATCTACACCTAAATTTAAGAGTTGACACTTAACTTTGATGGCAAACACTAAATTTACGCCCAAATTTGAGTGTCAACTCGCCTAAGTTTAGTGTTAACACTTAACTTTGGGTGTTAACCATCGAAGTTGAGTGTACTTTTTCATAAGGGTACGAGAATAAGAAATATAAATATCGAGCAAATAACACAAGAAGACGTGGCAACACCGCTCGATTTTAACTGTTGGCTGCACTGAACGCCCGACCGCTATCACATGACTGTTATAGTATCTGTTATATATTGACAGCTGATTATTAGAAAAGTGAGGTTAAATAAAAAATGTTGAAGTGCAATAAAATCCCGCTTTTAAGATGTAAGGGCAAGTGGATTTCAGATGCTGTATATAAACATCGGCTGAAAATGTCGGAAACCGGCAAAAAAGGCGAAAAATATCCATATTAGCTACCCAGTAAACAATTTGTCAGCAAATTGTAACCAAATTGACACCAAATACGCGCAAAACTTGTCGACAAATCCGGTGCGATCTGTGTCTGCAATACGCTTGTGTTTTGCTAGCAAAGCTTGTGTACATGACTTGACACCAAATTGACGCCAAATATCGAGCAAAACAGGGCAGCAAAAGTTCAACGGCAAATTTGCGCCATATTGTGAACAAGGCTTGCCAACAAAAGCTCGACAGCAAATTTGTGCCAAATTGCGAGCAAACCTTGACGAAAGAACTTGACGCCAAATTGACACCAAATACCGAGCAAAGCTTGCCAGCAATCTAACAGCAAATTGTTGACAAATTGCTATCAAAGTTTGTTGACAAAACCCGACGCCAAATTGATATCAAATATCAAACAAGATTTGAGAACAATATTTAACAGCAAATTGGCACCAAATACAGAGCAAATCTTGATGACACAGCTTGACGCCAAATTGCAGCAAGCCTTGTTACGTAGCCATTAATAAATACTAAAATATATATTTTTTTAGGGAAAATTAAAAGCATTAAATTATAAAAAGAATATAATTTTTTATTGATTTACAATAAATTATTTTATACATATATGTTAAAAGAAATCTTTATATTTATAAAACATTATAAGATATTTATGAAATCTAACGGTGGCAATAAAATAATTAATTATATATTAATTACAGTAAATGTTATACAATGTGAATTTACTGACATATGCAAACATTTAACTTTGTCAACAGCACATACAATATTTGTAAACACTCGAGAATCTTATATAATGCCTGGAACACATACTCCGTGCGCAGATAATGCATTGGCCGGTATAAGAAGGATTTATAGAATCTTACTGAAAACACGAGTATAATTTCTATGAAAATGCATCTAAAACAATAGTTTTATAAGCCTAATACTACTAACTTTCCTTTCTTTAATCATACAATAATAACTACCGTGCATATTTAAACAACTAGTTCAAACTTGAAACACGATTTATTATTTGCAAGAATGCAAAATTGAAATAAACGAATGTTCACAATGTGCATAGTTCGTCGATTACGATGGAATAATGCAGTACTGTTGTCAGAAAGAACTAACAAAAGAATAATATACATCATTTAGGTGCAAGCAACCGAAGTGAATTTTGTAGTGTTTGATGTAATAGAAATTAATATACAGCAGAAAAAAACTGTTCAAACAAAACTTTTAAACCGTTCAAACAAAACTTTTAAACTATTCAAACAAAACTTTAAACTTTTACAGATAAAAAAATACACGATATTTCATCAACAGTTCCAAGATTATTTTGATTTAATATTTTAATCAAAGAAAGAATATGTAAAATTTTTAATATTACAAGAATATGATAGTTATAAAACTAAAGCATTTCCCTTGTATTTTAATTGTTTTAAATTGTTTCTATTTCAAACTAATATTACAATTTTGCCTTAAGCAGATTCAAACGGCAAGTAGAATGAAACATCATATTACATAATATTACATATTCTTTATACTCTTATAACTCTTCTTTAAGACTATAAGAGTATAACTCTTTATACTCTTATAACTCTTCTTTATAACTCTTGTTTTCACGAAACATTTCGAATATTTTTTCAAGATGACACAATTTAATAAACTAAAAAGTATTAAAATGCTCAGAACTGTGGATGAAACAATAACGCGTGTCAGGAAACTATGGTTCTGGTATCGACCATTACCACGTCTTGGATACACCTGGGACATGTCATACACATACGTGTTGCGTGTGTAGCTATCCTTTCTTGTCACCCTGGTGTCCTGTGCCATCCTTTGTACTCTGTTGAACATATATGTGAATACATATATGAAATATTTCATACATTCGTGAACAAAAATGCCTATATTTATAAGTTGGCCGCATATCGGGCATTTTCATAATGTGCAATCTTCTATTTGTGACTACTGGTTATTCAATAATAACTAATCAATAATAATCAATAATAAGTTGTCTCTTCAAGCAGTTTCATGCACAAATAAAATATAGCACAGTCCAGAAAGTGTCCCGATACACGACCAACTTCATATACTCATATATTTTTTAAACTTGATTGCATAATTATTTTAGCTTTATGCGAAACTGCAAAATTTAAATTTGTTGTAACAAAATTAAAGTGACGCCTACAAAGCAGTTAAACAATTACTTTTATTTTTATACAACATTACAGTTGATTAAAATATAATTGGTACAATTAACCCGTTGAGGACACATGGGGTCCAGTGGACCCCAGGCTAACTTTGCGTCTACGTATCTTCCAAGAGACGGTTTAGCATGGAACTTGTGGCGCCATCTGTTGTTGTTTGAAGGTACTACAATAAGTTTCAAGACTTTTCGAAAGTCAGCATGGCGTCAGTGCGTCTGTAGACATCGATCTGTACGGACGGGTTTTTTTTTGGGGTCCAGCAGACCCCGTGTGACCACAGTGTGGCAAAATCGAGAAAAAAAACGTGTGCTAAAATTTTTTTTCTTTTCGTTAAAGTGTGATTGACAACGTAAGTATTAGTGCACGTACTGTCATTTTTTTTTTTGCCACAAAATAATAGTTATAACGTTTATACAGATGTCATATTATCTGCGAACTCGAACGACTGCTGACTCTCTCGTAAATGACGAGGAAAATCATGAATACCTCGACCAAAATGATTCGGCATCTGAAGATCATGTATCGGAAGAGTTGGAATGCTTGACCAAGCTGCAGTAAATGCACGCATTTTACTGAAGTGCAAATCTGTAAATGCAGGCATCAACACGAGATTATCAGCCAAAGAGTGCTTGGACAAAATTTGTATGCATCTCGTCACGCCTTTTTTGCAACGTCGCTTCGCGGAACCAATGCTTCGATCCTATTTACGTATAGGCATCGGTGAGATTTTAGGCAAAACCCAAGAGCCAACTTCCGCAGAAAGAGTTGAGTTGCCGAGCAAAAAAAGATGCGGCCTTTGCAAACGAGGAAGCGACAGAAAGACAAAATATCAGTGCCCTTCTTGTTTACGACCCATGTGCGACGAACATCGGATGTTTTTCTGCACTGATTGCGCTGGTCAAGACTAGTTTTTCAGTTCCCATATTTTTTTTATACTTTTTTAAATGTAATTATTAATAAAATATACAGTTTTTCTCATAAAAACAGTTTTTTACTTTATTTTACACGTTCGAAGCTGACCTATCTAATTTTACGAGTTTCATGAAAATTGACGACTTCAAACTGTATAATAAATATACTTTTCTCAAAGCTCGTTATAATACTATTTTTTTCTTAAAAGTATACTATTTTGAGAGTAAAACGCAAAAAGGTTTTTTGCTCTATCTCAAAAACTGAAATTTTGATGAATATTTTTGTGAAAAAAGTCAAATTTCGCGAAAAAAATTTTTCTTGCGTTTTTTCAACATAAAAAAATTTAAAAAAAAATAAAACAATTATTGGATTATAAAGAGGAGATCTTAAACTAAATTCCAGTTCAAGGCTCGCGTCGATACATCAAAAAGAACGCAAATGGCAACTGTTTTTCTGCGTGGGGTCCATCAGACCCCATGTGACCACTACGTTATTTTTAAGAGGTGTGTCCTCAACGGGTTAAGCTTAATAAACAATGTTACTACGTACTTTGTATCTATTCGTTTGTTGGTTGTAACTCCTCTTCTATCTCCTGTACATTTTCCGTCTCATGTTCATTACTCCATAAATTGCGCTGGATTCTTGGGTTGATTCTGCGTTGCTTATGTTGTCTGTGCCTGTGCCGTTCTTTCGATGTCCGAAGAGCATCTCGCATTTGGTTCTGGAACTCTGCACGCTGCGGCTTTTCAAAATGCTGATTACGGCACACTGCATCTAAAAAATAATAATATGGCATTATAACACGCACAAGCACGGAAAAAATATTATGGAATAACTGTGGTTGGCCGAAAATAACCTGAGTTGGGTTGACCTCGCTTCAGTCGAAAACGCTATAAATATTAATATTGCAGTATTAAAAATTTTCACTTTCAGATTGCTACATATTATTATCAATATCATTACTCTGACGAGATAATACCAATGTGCAATGTCCAAATCAACAACCGGTCTGAAAGTATGCGCGCTGTTGCGGCCCCGATTACGACATTAAGAAATAAAACAATAATGTATAAACATATGGAACAAAATAAGGTTAAGAAATAATATAACATCAAGAAGGCCGCCCGAGTTACGATAAGCCCCGTCAGCAAGATTGGGAGTTGCGCGACCGGCCTAGATCCGATCGTGCAACTCAGCATTAACGAAGGACAGACGGAAGATACAAAAGGAAGCGCGAGGAGACGACCGCAGGCCAGTGGAGTCAGGCAGTGAACGGGCGCGTCAATTGATTGTAAATCGCTACGAGTGTAATAAAGTCGTTTATTGAAACCAAGTAAGAGTCAACTCAGTGCCCCGGCCTTTCACGTGAAACAACGAATCCCCGGTGCCCAGTCCACGGGCACAACAAAACTGGTGGCAGCGAGCGGGATTTCACATCAGGAAGGACTGGAACGGCAGCTGAAACAGAAAAGTGAATCGTTAAGGCGGTGCGAAATCCTCAATGGAGACACGACAGCCAGATTCAACAGCAGCGGAACACCCGGTAGCAGCCGACGAGGGACAACGTTCAGCGTAACCCGAGACGGCGCGGCACCGACCTATCCGCAACGGAGGCTCACCGGCAGACAAAGCGGCACGAGCACCGATAAGCAACATGCGACTAGCGACCATAATGTAAGTCGATAAGCACTCTATGTAAAGAGCAATTACCGTAGATGTCGGAAAGCGATAATCCACCTGCGGGATTAAATCAATCGTGGCTTCATAGCGAGACGTCACGACGAGCGCGTAGAAATAGACAGCTAAGCCCCGTTCAAGCGACCGAAGAAGTCGTAAGCGAAAATCACAATAGCGTGCGCAGAAATTTAGACGCGTACTATTCGAGCGAAAGCGAATCGGAACCGGAATTACATCCGAACATAGTAGTCGAACGCGAATTTCAATTCGACGATTTAGACACGAGTTTAATAAGACTTAATAACTGCCCCGAGGAAAATAGACTCCACCCCTCACACGCGTACGCACAATCCGAAGACACCGACAGCACGATCAGTAGACTATCCGAACGACGAGCGTTTTCACTGACGTCATACGATAGCAGCATATTTAATCCTCAAGAATATTACTCCGCGTCAAGAAACGTAAACGTAATCGAGATGGCAGAAGCAGGAAACAGCAATCGCGACAACCGCGACGCGAACAACGATAATGTACAGGTAACCCCCGAGGATATCAACGCCGAGATAAACCGGCTTCATAGCGTGTTATCGCAACAGAGAACCCCGGCGAGTAACCGCAACCGAGTGCACGCACCGGCCGGACGATAGAGACGCCATCCTCGACGAGATACTACACGGAATCCGCAATCTACAAAACCGCGTAGAGCAATTAGAAACGGCAAATCCCGAACGCCGCGACATTTACGCGAGACGCGAGCAAAGTAACCTCCCGTTCGAAGTAACATACGGACGAACGTCGTACGATATTCGAAACCAAGCGGAACGCGCAATCGGATAATCTACGTCTAAAAGAGGCACGCGACATGATACCCGAGTTCGACGGAACCTCGAGCAGACTGCAAGAGTTCTTAAGCGCCGCGTCATACGCAATAAAAAATATAAATCCTATGGAAGAAGGAACCTTATTAGAAGCAGTGCTATGCACGAAGCTAAAGGGAAGAGCAATGACAGATTTTCAAACGCGAGAGATACGAGACTTCGCACAATTAAAGAAGGAATTAGAAACTTGTTACTTGAGCCGAAAGAGTACCACACACTTACAACTAGAATTCAATACACTCAAGCAAAAAACCGGAGAAAGCGCGAGAGCATTCGGATTAAGAGCCGACAAGCTAGCCATGGAACTATACGGTTCCATGATAGAAGGTAGAAATCACACCATAGAAAGCGAACGATATTAGAAATAATTCAGCAACAGGCATTACAAAATTTCCAACTAGGATTGAGAGACGAGATCAAGTTACTTGTCCGAGCCCAGCATTTTGCAACGCTGCAAGAAGCGATTGCCGGAGCGAGCGCCGAAGAAAAGGTGAACGGACCGAGCGGAAATCCGCCGCGTCCCAAAAATAATTACGCTTACACGCTGCAACCGCGTGATAACCGACCGACTATTCAATGCCAAAAATGCGGAAAATACGGGCACCACGGAAGGGAATGTCGGACCAGTAGATACGCGAACCGTTTTACCTTACCGAAACCCGATAGGACACCCCGCGTAAATGCAATAGACAAAGTCTGCAACTACTGTAAGAAGGCAGGACACCTACGCGAGGAGTGTTGGATATTAAACGGTCGACCAAATAAAGAGCGAACAAACCACGACAAATCAAATAATTCGCGAGGGCAAGGCAGAAATTTTCACCCAAAAACGAGTGGCCCGAGAAAAAAGAACAGTACTTCAGCCGCGAACAGCGATGAGGAAGACAAGGAGGAGGAGACAAAGAAGCGCCGACCTGCGCCTAGAGTATCAGGTGTCGCACATGACTAACAAGCCGCGGAAGCATGCAGGGCTGGACTTAATCACTCTGCCCATGCGAGAAGCGAAGCGCGGAAAAATGAATTTACTGTTCGATACCGGAGCGGCAGTATCAATAATTAAAGTCAAGCATTTGAAAGGCGAAACATTGAAAGAAGAAGATAGAATGGCACTCACGGGAGTGACCGGACATAAGGCCCATACAATTGGAAAATTCAAAGCGACCATTGATTTAAAGGACAGAAAAATCAAGCACACGATATATGTCGTCACGGACAATTTCCCGATCGAATACGACGGAATATTAGGAGTGGACTTCATAAAGAAGCATCACGCGTCATACAGCTACGAATCGAGCTCAATACAAATAGGGAATAGTACTTTAAAATTGTACCCGTATAAAAAGATGACACTAAAACCGCGAAGCGAAACCATAGTACAAGTCGCGACCGATAAGAATTCACTAGGAGTAATACAGGCAGAAGAAACCTTGCCAGGAGTGTTCATAGGAAACTGCCTGGTGATTCCCGAAAATTTTCTATGTACGGCGAGCATATTAAATACGACTGAAAAGACGGTCGAAATGCTCATGCCGCAAGTCTCACTAGAAGATTTAGAGCCCGAAGAAGCAGAAGAGATAGAAGTTAACCAAGTAAACCAAACAGAAGAAACAATGCCGCGTAGTGAGAAAGTAGCAAAATTAATACGAACGCAGCACTTGAATGAGGAAGAAAAGAAAGCCATTACGGAGATTTGCAGAGATTTCAGCGATGTTCTACATCTGGAGGGAGAACCGCTGACATGCACCGATATCGTCGCGCATAAGATTACCACCAAGGCGGGCAGCGTACCGGTCAACGTCCGACCGTATCGCTTGCCGGAGAAACACAAGGAAGAGGTGAATAGACAAGTAAAAGAGATGGTAAAAGACAAGATTATTAGGCCTAGCACGAGCCCATGGAACGCGCCGTTGCTAGTAGTCCCGAAAAAAAGAGACGCGTCAGGAAAACAAAAAATGCGAGTGGTGATAGACTTTCGATTTGTAAACGATCTGACGGGGGGGGGGGGGGGGAGATTCCTTTCCTCTGCCTATTATAACAGATATCCTAGACCAACTAGGAAACGCAAAATATTTTACCACGCTTGATCTCGCCTCGGGATACTATTAAATCCCGATGGAAGAAGAAGATAAGGAAAAAACAGCGTTCTCCCAATATGGACATTACGAATACAATCGAATGCCCTTTGGACTAAAAAACGCCCCAGCGACATTTCAACGAGCCATAATAGCCGTCCTAGCCGGACTCGTAGGACTACACTGCTTAGTATATCTAGACGATATAATCGTATATGGAGCAAGTCTGCAAGAGCACAATAAGAGACTAATTGAAGTGCTAAAGCGATTGAGAAAATACAAATTGAAACTACAGCCGAATAAGTGCGAATTCCTGAGGAAAGAAGTGACATATCTCGGACACGTGATAACGGAAAACGGAATCTCGCCAGACCCGTCAAAACTAGAAGCGGTGAAAAACTTTCCGAGACCAACGAAGGTAAAAGACATCCAGGCTTTCGTAGGATTAGCCGGATATTACCGAAGATTCATTAAAGACTTCTCAGCGATCGCCAAGCCACTCACAAAAATAACCAGAAAAGATACCCCATTTGAGTGGAAGGCAGAACAGCAAAACGCATTCGACATTCTAAAAGGAAAACTAACTACAGCGCCAGTACTAAAATACCCAGACTTCTCTCGAGAATTTGTAGTGACAACCGACGCGTCGGACTACGCGATCGGAGCGATACTGTCACAAGGGAAAATAGGCCAAGATCAACCCGTGGCGTATGCAAGCCGAGTACTGTCAAAAGCCGAGCAAAATTACAACACGACGGAGAAAGAGCTATTAGCGATAGTATGGGCGGTAAAACACTTCCGACCGTACGTTTACGGAACGAAATTCACCATAGTGACAGATCATAAATCATTGGTATGGCTGTTTAATGTAAAAGACCCAGGCTCACGATTAATACGATGGAGATTGAAATTAGAAGAGTACGATTACACCATCGTACATAAGGCCGGGCAAGAGAATAGAAACGCTGACGCGCTGAGTCGACATGTGCCGACGGACATCAATAAGATAGAGAAAGAGGAGGACAACGACCAGGAGAGCGAAAGAAAATACACAGAGGAAGAGAAACAAAACATACTGTACGAATATCATGATGCACCTGTAGGAGGACATCAGGGCGTAGAACGCACCGTAAATAGAATAAGGCTGACGCACAATTGGAGAGGATTAACAAGAGATGTCGAAGAATACATCGCCAAGTGCGAATTGTGCCAGAAAAATAAACTATCGCGAAGAAATAAGGCACCGTTAATAATTACAGACACCGCGAATAAACCGTTCGAAAAATGTGCGCTAGACATTGTAGGACCACTGACGGTGACCGACAACGGAAACAAATACATCCTCACGTTTCAGGATAACTTGTCAAAATTTAGCAAAGCGATACCTGTACCAAATCAAGAGGCAAATACAATCGCGAAAGAATTTGTTACGAAGATCATCTTCGAGTACGGCATCCCAGAAAAAATACTAACAGACAGAGGAACAAATTTCCTGAGCGAGATATTTAAAAGCACGTGCAAGTTATTAAAGATAGAAAAAATTCAGACAACGGCCTATCATCCGGAAAGCAATGGAGCGTTAGAACGCTCCCACAGAACATTAGCAGAGTACCTGCGACACTATATTAACGCGGACCAAACAGACTGGACGAATGGACACCGTACGCAATGTTCGCGTACAACACGACGCCGCACACGGCGACCGGGTTTACACCCTTCGAGCTCGTATACGGGCACCGCGCGACACTACCGACGGCACTGTCCCAGCCGCCGAAACCAACGTACACGTATGACGATTACGTGCAGGAATTAAAAGAAAAATTACGCGCAACGCAACGAGTTGCTAAGGCGCACTTGAAGGACGAAAAAACAAAAGCCAAAGAGACGTACGACAAGAAGACAAAAGAAATCAGTTTCCGGGTAAGAGATAAAGTGCTATTGCATGACGAGACGGTACGTAGAGGGAGATCGAAGAAATTAGAATCCCCGTGGATAGGACCGTATGAAGTGATCGAAAGACATTCCGACGTTAATTACACGATAAAAAAGGGAAGAAAAACGACGCGAGTGCACGTAAACAGATTAAAGCACTTCGTAGAGCAATAAAAGCAGCGCAAAAAGACGAAATAAGCAATAGTACGTAGGCGTTAGAAATAGGTGAATAGGTAGGATTTAAATAATAAGTACTTACCGAAAATTAAATACGGCGAATCATCCGCACCTCCCGCCGACCGGTGGCCACATCTAAGGACACCTCCAGCGGATAGATAGGCACCCAGGTGCCCGGGCGGCCCACCTCCGCATAAGGGGGAGGGGGCGAAGAGGGTCCCGAAGACAAATCTGCAGCGATCCGTACACTAGGCGCACTAGGCGCCACACGCACGGCGCCCGCGCGAGCGGCGCGCAACCAATACGAGCGCCAACACGCGTCGCAGGTCGATGGCACAAAAAACCTGTCACACAATCTGCACCTCATGGTTGTTGAAAATTTTATATTCGCTCGCGACAAAGACTCAAAGGCGACTAAACGCGCGAAGAAAAAAAAAGTCTCAGGGGAAGATACAATAAAGCCGAGATAGAAATTCGGTGAAAAGTAACGTGAGTCCTTATCTTACAGGACGCTGATCGTCGTTCAGCACTTCGCGAAAAATGCGACACCTGAGACGGCCCCACCGTATGAGGTACGACAATTCAGCAGCGAGCCAGGAATCTACTTTGAAAAAAGCGGACAATTACAGCAAGTAGAAGTTACATGGAAATTAGCCATTAGAATAGAGGTAGCGGCCCTAGGAAATCGATACCATCAACTCCAAGAATTTTTGAAGCAAACAGAAGAATTATGCGAAACCGTTCTAGCCATGGAGACACAGCAGATGTGCAAAAATATTCTCCGTACCATAGAAAAAGACAACGAAAAATTAACGCAATTATTAACGCGATTACAGGCGATATATAAAATCAACGATAATAGACGTGGTTTAATAGACGCGATCGGCACGATCAGCAAAACGCTGTTCGGCACTATGGATGCCGACGACGCGAAACACATACAGGAGCAGCTTGAACTGGTACAAAATCAGCAACAGACTCTACGGCACACCGCGAAAAATCAATTAAAGGTGATAAATATCACAATAGGCCACATGGAGGCGTTAGAAAAATCGTTATACTACAACGAACAACTGCTGACAAACGTCACGACACGAATGCAGCAGGAGATAGCCAAGTTCACGAGAAGAGAAGAAATAGACGAACAGTTAATAATACTAACCGCAATTACGGAAGATCTAATAGAAGACGTGAAAGATACACTAGACTACCTCACCTATTCGCGAGAAGGAATCATACTCACTCGATTACTACCGATCGAAAAGATAATAACCGAATTAAAAGAGGCAACGTCACAACTGACTAGAGGATCTCATTTTCCATTCAAAGTCAAAGTAGAAAATTGGAACGATATACAAAAGTACGTGGAAATTAACGCATATTACGATAACCCGAATATTTACACGATAATTAAATTCCCCGTGGTAGCATATCCCGTGTACGAAATAATACGAACGACACCACTACCCGTGTATAACCACGCGAATATCTTTACATTTCTAAAAAGTACTTACGATATCTTAGCAATAGATAAGGAAAATCACAACTATATAACGTTAGAGAAGCGAGATCTAAACGATTGTAAACGAAACGGAGAAAAATATATATGTAACCGAAATTACCCCGTGTATTTTATAAAGGCCGACGCACCATGCGAGGTGCAAGTATATGTAAAAACGCCAGGATATGTAAACACTTGCGAAAAGCGTCAAATATTGTCAAACGTAACGCTATGGATAATGTTAACCGAACCACAAGCGTGGCTATTCTCAACGCCGAAGAAACAAAAGCTAACCATACAATGTAACGATCAGGCGGAACAAAAAATAGAAATAGAGCGAACCGGAAAGTTAAATATAAACGAAAGCTGTAAGTTAACTACACCCGACGTAATAATAAAGACAAAGCGACAGACAAACATGAAACCTATACAAATGCACCTAGCGGACTTTAATCTAACACTACCTACCGAAAATAGACCGACTAAGGAAAAAAGACAAGCGAAAAAAGAAATTAGACTAGAACCTGTAATTAGAAATTCGAACGAACTAAGGGAACTAAGCCTAGACATAAGCGAAATTAATAAAGAATTGGACAAAATCCCAGATAGCCTAATAAAAAATCCGTATGTAATGTACCCCGTAGGATCAACCCTGACAATAATAATTATAATAAGCGTAATAGGAATAATTAGCTATATAATAAAAAGAAATAAGAGACCAACGAGCGCCCGACCACACATACAGAGCGATCCAGCAATGCTGTATTAGTAGATAAGGAAAATGTAACCGCCAAAAGTAATAAAACGAATAAACCGTCCTACTAGAAATAGAAGTAAGATAAGCAACGAAACATTGTAACGAAAACTACCGACCGTAGTTTCCTTCTCTCAAAGGAGGAGGGATGTTGCGGCCCCGATTACGACATTAAGTAATAAATCAATAATGTATAAACATATGGAATAATATAGTAGTAGTAGTAGTAGTACAGAAGTGGGAGGTACCACCAAGGTCCCTATCGGCCACTAGATCTAGCTGATCCTCTGTGCCTTCCCACTCGTTTTCTTTGCTAGGTCTCGAGATACAGTCTTGAACCTTGTACCAGGTTTATCAGATCTGTAACCCTAGCATTTTCTAGATCCTAGGGGGTTAAAAACATACTCCCCCAAGTTTTGTATCTTTTGCATATAAATGCCGGGCATTGGCATATTATATGTACGTTGTCTTCTTTCTCGTCTCCGCAAAGGCGACATGCCTTTTGCTCCGCAAGCCCGAGACTAAAAAGGTGTGCTCTGAGTAAGGCAGAGTGACCAGTGAGCAGTCCCAACGCCATTCTCAGTTTCTGTTTACTCAGCGCCAGTAGTTCTTTAGCCCTACCTGGTCTGCTGTCTTTCATCAAAGTCCTGGCCTGGCGGCAGGTTTTTAACTTCTCCCACCTGGCCAGGTGTTCCCTTTTCAGGCGACCTTTGATGATTTCTTTGCCTACTGCAAAGGGTATTCCCGTCACCTGGCCAATTGGTGCTTCATTAGCTCCCTTCTTGGCCAGCATGTCTGCGGTTTCGTTCCCGGGTATTCCTTGATGCCCAGGCACCCATACTAACGTGACTTTGTTAGGTCCGCATAGTCTTTCTAATGCTAGCATGCAATCCCAAACCAATGCTGATTCGGTAGTTGTTTTTGCCAGCGCTTGTATGGCTGCTCTACTATTCGAGCAGATGTTTATCTTCTTTCCCTTCGTATCTTTGTTTAGCAGATATTTCGTGCACTTTAGGATAGCCAGTATCTCAGCTGTAAAAACAGTTGAGTGGCTTCCCACAGGAATACTCTCCCTGTGGTTCTCCTTCGGCCCGTAGAATCCTGCCCCGAAGCAATCATTAATGCCTGACCCATCAGTGAACCATAGGTCCACATTGGGATCCCCGACTCCCTTCAGGTCAGACCAGTCTTTTCTAGTTGGTATTCGTGTTTTGAAATGCTTTACCAACTGGTATTTTTTAAGAATTCTATCTTGTTTTGAAGTGAAAGGGTGTTTCTGGAACAGGTCGAGCCTTGTGTGTCCCAATCCTGTATTTCTCCATTCTCCCTGACACCTTAGTCTGTATGCTGTGTTCCTTGCTGAGTTTACCACGGCCAGGTGCAGTGGAGGCACACAGAGTGCAATTTCTAGCGCCTCTGTGGGGGTAGTCCTCATAGCCCCTACTGCAGCCCTTAGGTAGCTACCTTGTAGGCTTTTCAGAAGGTTCTTTACTTCCACTTTCTCTGTTCTGGGCCACCAGATCACAGATGCATAAAGTAGTCTCGGTAACAGTACCGCTTTGTACAACCATAGTGCTATGGGAGCTTTGATGCCCCAAGACTTTCCCATGGCTCTTCTACACATCCACATGCATGTGTAGAATTTTTTCCTGCTCTCTGCAAGGTGTACTTTCCAGTTAAGTTTGGTATCTATATGTAGTCCCAAGTATTTAACTGAGGTTGTAAAGGGGATTACCTTCCCCCAGAGCTTAAGAGGCTCAATGGGTTCTGGTTTGTATTTCCTAGTGAAGACCATTATATTGGTCTTTGATGGATTAACCATCAGTCCCTTGGCCTCACACCATTTTTGGACGATCTTTAAGGCATCCTTCATGCGGTCCCTTAGGGTATCTAAGAAGGATCCTGTGATCACTATAGCTACGTCATCCGCATAGCCACAGGTCAGGAACCCCTTCTTTTGTAGTTTCACCAGAAGATCATTGACTACTAGGCACCACAACAGAGGGGACAGAACCCCACCCTGCGGGCACCTCTTGCTTGGTTTACCAGTGATACTAATATTACTTTGCGTGACTGTTAGGTTCCTCCCCGCCAGCATATCCTCCACCCAGTCTACTAGCGGTTCCGGGACACCATGTGCAATCATTGCTTCCTTAATGGCCTTGTTCGAGGTGCTATCGAACGCCCCTACGATGTCCAAGAAGGTTCCAATAGCGTATCCTTTCGCCTCCAGCTGCGTCTCTATCTTGCCTATCAGGTGGTGTAGGGCAGTTTCCGTAGACCTGCCCTCCCTGTAGGCATACTGAGCACTGGCTAGAGGGTGGTCCGCTAATGGTCCATCCTTGAGAAACCTATCAATTAGCCTCTCCAAGGTCTTTAAAAGAAAAGAGGTCAAACTGATGGGTCTATAATCCTTGGCTTTAATGTGTCCATTTCTGCCAGGCTTAGGTATGAAGACCACTCTAGTGGCTCTCCATGCTTGCGGGACATGTCTCAGAGCTATGCTTGCCCTAAAGATTTTAGTCAATGGGCCTACCAGCTCTTCGAGTCCCTCCTGTAGGAGCAGAGGGAGTACGCCGTCCAGTCCCGGAGCCTTGTAGGGCTCAAAGGAGCGAACCGCCCACTCCACCGCTTGTGGATAAACCACCTTTGCCGCCAACGCCCAAGCCCTGGGCTTATAAACAGCCCTAGGTTGTCGTTGTTTCTCCGTGGCTGAAGAGGACTTTTGAAATCCCGGGAAGTGAACCACCATGAGATGATTCAAAGTCTCCTCAGTTGTTTCTGTGAATTCTCCATTAGGGAGCTTGAGACAGCTCCACTGTGGGTCACTCTCTTTGCAGAGGATCTTGCAGAGTCTGGATGCTTCTGGAGCACTCTCAATCCCCTCGCAGTAGCTCCTCCACCCCGTTCTTTTGGCGTTGACTATCGTTTTTTTGTAGTCTCGCTGGGCAGCCTTATGCTTTTCCCAGGCTTCCAACGTATTTACATTTTTAGCCCTATTGAAGAGCCTTCTTACCCCGGCCCTGAGCCTCGATAGCTTTGCATTCCACCATGAGGCACCGGCCGAGGCATTTCTTGGCCTCAATGGGCAATTTAGTTCAAAGGATTCCCTGATAGCATCGCTTACGAAGCTTGCTGCGATCTCCAGGTCCTCCTTTGTATGGAATCTGGTCGGCGCATTTTTTAGCCGACTGACTAAGTCGGCTCTAAAGCCCTCCCAGTTTGTTTTCCTGGGGTTTCTCCCCCACTGTTCATCTTTCTGTAAGTTCACAAGGTCGAAGCGGATCTGTCTGTGGTCGGACCCTGAAGGTTCATTTGAGACCCTCCATCCCGCCACCAGATCCACCACACCCCTCGTGCACAACGTAATGTCTATCACTTCCTGTCTTCTAGAGTCCAGGAAAGTGGGTTCTGTTCCTCTATTTAGAATTTGTAAGTTAGTGCTCATGATGAAGTTAAGTAGGCTCTCCCCTCTTGGGTTTATGTCAGAGCTTCCCCACACCAAATGGTGTGAGTTCGCATCACAGCCCAAGAGGAGCTCTAGTCCCCTTTCCTTCGCATAAGTTACTAGCTCTATCATGTTTCTTTGGGGGGGTAGTTCCTCCGAATCGTAGGGCATGTAAACAGACCCCACTATCAGGTCCCTGACCCCTCCATCGTCTGTATTGAGTTTCAGCCTTACAGCTACTAAATCGCCGTCGCTGAATTGTGGTAATAGACAGGCATCCAGACCTTTCGCCACAATACAGGCTCTTGGTCTTTCTGCGTTGTCTGCTTTGAACAATTTACCACAACCTCCAAGGCCCTTAATGTGTCCCTTGACGAGCCACGGCTCTTGGATGAGGAATAAATGCTTTGTGTGCATCACAGCTGCGCACCTGGCTAGAACCGCCGAGGCGCTTTTGCTGTGATGCAAGTTGATTTGAGTGAAGGGGATATTGGAGCCTGCCATTGATTAGGCAGTCTCCGATCTATCCTCCTTCCTTCCTAACTCCCCCCTGCGGTCCCCCCCAGGCAACCTAATTGTCGCCTGGCTGAGTCCACAGAAGGGTTTAAAGTTGAGCGCTTTAAGAGCACTCAACGCTCCCTCCCCAATAAGGGCAGCGAAGTGGGTGCTCGTAGCATCCCTACTTTCGCTACCCCTCGCGACCACCCAGTCCGCGGCTTGGAGACCCTCATTTTGTCTGTCAAGTAGCTCTATCGCTTCCTTGACAGGCATCTTAGGGTCCTCTACATGCACTACCACTCGATGCCGCCTAGGCAGCTCATCGAGCCGCATTGCACGCAGCCGGACCCCGTTAAGATCTATTACCGAAGTTAGGCTTCGAAGCCACCCTTCGGTTTCTACATCGGTGCAGTTAAAAATGACTGCACCGTCCCTATCTGAGGTGCCCTTGAAGGTGGGAGCTTTAGTACCCCTCGCAATGCTCAGGATACTTCCCCTCACCTTTTCCTTCAAGAGAGCAACCTCTTGTTCGTCCAGCTTTCGTTCGGGATACTCCATGGGAACCATGGCCACCCTCACTAGGCCGGATGTTATCTGGGCAAAAGTCCTCTGATCTGGAGCGATCTTAGGCCTTTTGCCCAGCTGTGCAATGCTGGGACTGGGTGTGCTCTGTTCCGATCTGGGACGTTTGCCCGTCCCAGCGGAAGCTCGCTCCCCCGTCTCCAGCGCTGCTGCAGAAGCAGAGTTCGGTTCTGGAGCGGGCTTTTCAGCGCCGCTGCTCCCCTCCATCTGCTTCTGTTTTTTGTAGCGGCGACGTGCCGCTCCACTAAATTTTTTCCGGCTTTTACCAGCTTGTGGTTGGGCCTCATTCGGCTCCTTCCCCAAGCTGCCCGGTCTAGTTTCCTCAGGTCGTTCGCCACCTACTAAGGTGGCCACGCCCTGGAGGACCTCCTCATACTCTGAATTTGGTTCTTTCATTTTTGTTCCCACGAGTACCGCGGTCGCGCGATCTCACCCGGGCAGAGCCGCGAATGCCCGGGGCTTGGCTCCCCCCGAAGGGGTTACTCCCGGAGGTCGCCCGGTTTCCGGGAGGCACCGTTAGTGACGCAGCACCCCCTGCGCCACGCAGCCATCAGCACGGTTGCTCACACCTTGGCTTGGGGGGTTCCTTTTGGTCGGGCGCGCCCGGCTACACCCCTGAGCGGGTGATCCCCGTGCGCGCCCTTAAGCCCCCCCACCCGCCCCAGGGCGGCCACCCGCAGCCCCCGAGAACACCGGGTCCGCCGAGCGGTCCCGTCGTCCCCCGCGTCCCGCAAACCACGAACACCCGCCCCGAGGCTTCGGCAAGGTAGGAACCCATCGGGGGAGTGGAATAATATAAGGTTAAGAAATAATATAACATCAAGAAGGCCGCCCGAGTTACGATAAGCCCCGTCAGCGAGATTGGGAGTTGCGCGACCGGCCTAGATCCGATCGTGCAACTCAGCATTAACGAAGGACAGACGGAAGATACAAAAGGAAGCGCGAGGAGACGACACCAGGCCAGTGGAGTCAGGCAGTGAACGGGCGCGTTAACGAATTGTAACTCAGTTCGAGTGGAATAAAGCTGTTTATTAAAGTACATTAGAGTCCATTCAGTGCCTCAACCTTCCGGTGAAAACACAGAAACCCGGTGCCCAGACCACGGGCACAACAATTAAGAGAACCCACCGTTTCATCCCCTTCACAACATATCACCCCTTACAGTTACGTGCGTTTTCATAGGCAATATTTAACCCTCATTATAAAGGGTTTAGGCTTCAGTTGAGACTTAATCGACAAACATATGGAAAAGTACTACTCGTAAGCTTTCGAATGAGATCAAGCTGAGCCTTGTAGCTTTCACCAGTAAAGAGTTATGACCCATTGAATAATACTAAAATTTTGCCCAAATAGCCCCCTCGACACGAGTTACATTATTTATATCTGAACGGAAAATGTGTGGAAAAATTTGAAAAAATTGTTTTTGTACCCTTAAAGGTATAAGGAATACGTAAAATAATTATTGAGGAAATAAAAAATGGTCGTGCAAACGATTTTTTCGAAACTTGGTGGTTTAAAATGGGAGAACCCTATTAGCTAATATATCTCACAATTAGTCTGAAGTAATATTTAAAAAAATATTTGAAATTTCACAATAGACGATGAATAGAATAAGAGTTCCTTTGGTTTATAATCTAAGTAAATTACATTAGTATGTCACGGAATTCTTTCAGACAATTCCGTGACATTGCCCGATTTCATATGAAATAATTTTCATATGAAATCGGGCAGCCTGACGATAGATATGTCACGGAATTGTCTGAAAGAATTCCGTGACGTACCAATGGTCACAATCGCTTATAATGATACTACTTCGTTTAACGTTACATCACTTGGAAGAATGGAAATTATTTGATGGGACCGATGGGTTGCTGCAATTTTTAGGTTCGTACATTTGGTTAACAGCATTCTGTGCATTAAAATGCATTGCTTGTTCCGGATGTCTACTTTCCCAATTTAGTAAGGAGGCTTCCATTCCTCCTGTCGTTCTTCTTCGGAAAGGCCTTCCTGATCTTCGTTAGTAGGTTCTGCTTCATCTGGAAATTTATCGTCTTCAATCTGATCTTCATTCAGGGATTGAGCAAATCTTCACACTTCTTCGGACATTTCATTTTCGTCATCGGATTCACGTTCCTCCTCCTGTGTTTCTCCTCGAGTCTCTCTATCACCTACAAACACAATTATAATGTAAAATAATATAAAAGAAATATGGGTCACTGTATTGAAAATAATGTAGCAGTAACTTGCCTCTTGGGAGAGTTTTCATATCAGCAATTTTTTTCCGGATGTAGTCAAATATTTTTAGTGCTTCCATATCTGCTTGAATGTCATCCATACCTCTTTCGATCATTAACCAATACCGATAGAAGTCTGAAATGGTACATGATTGTACAACACTTTCTGCTCATGGAATAAATTGTATGATTTACTGAAGGGCGTGTCTTAGTGACCACGTTACCACTTTTATATTGTACATATTTTTTCCTGAAACTTATAACTCTACTTAATTTTAAAGAGAAGGCAGATGTTCCTCGATCACAGAACATAAATGGCCACGTGGTCACCTTTGTACATCCCTTCATTCAAACAATACGTACCTTTGATAGCTAACACCTTTCTTTGATCAAGCTTTCCGCCTTCTGATTTTTTTTTGTCTGCTTGTTCCTGTTACTACCGCGCCCGCTCAAAGTACATTTCGTGATCAGTTCCTCACCAAATACAGCAACCGCTAAGTTTCTAACGAATACAGCGTTCGATCTGATGTTACTCATAGCTAGATAGTAGCAATCTGTAGAAATCCAAACATCTCGTCTCAAGTGTATCTACAAGGATTATAATTAAAAAATGTATAGACAGGGATTCTTAAGCCCCTTGCACAATAGGCGATAGCGATAGCGATAGCGATAGCGATAAAGTTGCCGACAAAGCTATACCTTTATCGGCAACTTTGTCGCTGTCGCTATCGCTATCGCTATCGCCTATTGTGCAAGGGGCTTTAGCCTCCTGCTGTTATGCACTTTATCGTTCAATTCTTTCTTGGTCTCTGAAAAATATTGTACTGTAAGTAGTACAACAATATACAAAGCAGTATATCCACAAAATTAATCGTGTACCCATTTCTTATTTAAAAATAAAAAAATATATCAGTGCAAGGAGTACATGAAACACGTTAATTAATTATCAATTTTAATAAATTGCAAATAAATTTATTTTTATTCCACTTCTAAGGCCGGTATTCATAGACGTTGCTCAAGATCAGTCGAGATCTCAAGCTCAGTCTGTTTTTGTCACGCCTACTATGTTTTGCCATACGCGAGACGAAGGGTACTTTCCGATTCACGCATGATGCGTGAATCGGAAAATACCCAAAAACAGACTGGGCACGTATTCCGTACACGCTTACCAACACTTTCGGTATCGTTGCGCAGGTATTTTATAATGGCAAAAAAGCTGCGCAACGATACCGAATGTGTCGGTAAGCGTGTACGGAATACGTGCCCTGATCTTAAGATCTCGACTGATCTTGAGCAACGTCTATGAATACCAGCCCTATTCGCTGACGAAATATTTCTATCATGAGTCTAAAAAGTAAATAAGAATAAGTTTGATCAAGAATTTAACGGAGATTTATATACGTACTTGCAAAAAGTAGGACATTGCAAACTTTGCCGGCACCATTGTTTCCCCTCTGAACGAAATACTTATTTTTCAAATCGTACTTATGCTGCTTGAAGAGTGGGACTTTGGAAGCTGACACTGTTGCAAATTCCTTAGTGGAACGAATATCTAGAAACATATTTCAGCATTTCAGTTGCACTTAATCTCTTAATTGCACTTGTTCACGCCAAATCTAATATTTCTCAATCATATTTATTTCAATTTTACAATATTAATACTAAATATACGTGCGCGTGTTATGTGTCTGTGTATGTACATGTGCAAATATACATAAAGTATAATATATGTGCCAAATAAGTATAAAATTTGGCGTGACGTCTCCCGACAGCTCTTTTTAAATGTGCAATTAATTATAGCGTAAAAATAAAGTATTTTTTATTATATTATGTATTAAATTTTTAGAAAATTTTACCTTTTCGTATTTTTTATTTTTATTAACTTTTTAAAACTGTTTTTTATTTATTATTATTTCAAACTTTTTAAACCTGTCTTTTTTACCGTTTAATTTTTTTTATTTTTTGTTTTTTTATTATAGTTTAACTTGCTTTAGGTAGCAGTGTGTCGGGAGTCTATTTTTTTTAAACTAACCTTTTTTACCAATTAATTTTTTAAGTTCTTGTTTTTCGTATTTTGTTTTTTATTATAATTTTTGTTTTTATTAAATTTTTTAAGTTTTTAATTTTTAGTTTTGTTAACCTGTTTTTTACTAATTAATTTTTAGTTTTTATTTTTTTGTTTTACATGTTTTAAGTTTTTAATTTTTAGCTTTGTTAACCTGTTTTTTTACTAATTAATTTTTAATTTTTATTTTTTTGTTTATTATTATATTTTTGTTTACTTAATTTTTTGCTGCAGTTGCGAGATTTTAATTATTTATTTATTTCATACTTTTAAAAGCAGCATATACATATATTTCTATGCTATGCAGAGGCATATTTTATAATATATATATAATTAGTTGAAAATGTACTAGGCATAATCTAAATGTTATATGACGCAATAGTATATGAGCTAAAGGTATGAACATAGACTTTGAAGTATCATGTGGCCCCTTGTGTGATTCAAAATGGCTGCTGTAATATGACGGATGCAATGCGCAAAATCCGCAGAAAATCGGTATAATTTATTGATAATGTATATAAAGTATTATTTACGTCCTTAAATGTTCTCGGAATGTTACTGGAGATATAACATCCTCTAGAGATTTGAAAGTCAACATGGCGGATCCAACATGGCGGACTTAAAATCCAAATTCAACCAATGTCCGCGAAATCTTTGCATCCAGGAGTTTTTTAAGTTGCTGATTACGAATCCGTTTTCGGATTTTCAAAATTCAAAATAGCGGGTCCAACATGGCGGAAGTAAAATCCAAAATTCAACCAATTTCCGCGAAACTTTGCATCCAGGGGATTTTGGATCGCTGATTACGAATCCGTTTTCGGATTTTCGGATTTGTGTGCGCGCGCGCGCGCGTGTGTGTGTGTTTGCATACCCCAAGGATAAGAACCCCGTGATTCGTCACAGTATTTAAAGACTCCAACCCTCCTTGTGGTGTGCGTGTGCGTGTGAGTGTACATGTGCGTGTTTGTGTGCTTGAATTGCTTCTAATTAATTTACTTTTCACTTTGATCTACTGTTTTTTAGGGAAGATAGCTCCATGAGCTGCATTAGAATATCTTTTAATGACAATTCGCATATCATCCATGGGAATAAATGCATGACTTTTCTGAATATCCGGTATCACACGCACACGCACACCACAAGGAGGGTTGGAGTCTTTAAATACTGTGACGAATCACGGGGTCCTTATCCTTGGGGTATGCAAACACACACACACGCACATCCACACGCGCGCGCACACACACACACACACACACACACGCGCGCGCGCGCACACAAATCCGAAAATCCGAAAACGGATTCGTAATCAGCGATCCAAAATCCCCCTGGATGCAAAGTTTCGCGGAAATTGGTTGAATTTTGGATTTTACTTCCGTCATGTTGGACCCGCTATTTGAATTTTGAAAATCCGAAAACGGATTCGTAATCAGCAACTTAAAAACTCCTGGATGCAAAGTTTCGCGGACATTGGTTGAATTTTGGATTTTACGTCCGCCATGTTGGATCCGCCATGTTGACTTTTAAATCTCTAGAGGATGTTATATCTCCAGTAACATTCCGAGAACATTTAAGGACGTAAATAATACTTTATATAACATTTATCAATAAATTATACCGATTTTCTGCGATTTTGCGCATTGCATCCGTCATATTACAGCAGCCATTTTGAATCACACAAGGGGCCACATGATACTTCAAAGTCTATGTTCATACCTTTCATTTAAGCTCTTATAGAAGTATTTCGGTTGAAAACTGTAGTGGGCAGCGAGTGTCCGATTTCACGTGGAATGACCCATATAATTAGTTGAAAATGTACTAGGCATAATCTAAATGTTATATGACGCAATAGTATATGAGATCAATTATGACAAGCAATTTTCTCTATCTTCTTGGCATTTTTAATGATTTTTATTTATATATAATAAATTTAAATTTAAAATTATATAAACATGTATATATACAGGGTGTTAGGTAATAATAAGCGGACCACTTCTCGTGGACAGGAAGAGCGAATTAAACTGAATCAAAACGTCCTTTATCGTACTGTAAGTTTCTCAATAATTAATGAGAAATTAATTAATAAAGATAAGAGAATTAATTAGTGTGCATCCGCACCATTTGACGAGAAGGAGCAGCTCAACGTTTACGTTACTATGTGCATAGTGAAATATTATGAGAGGAGTGCTTTAAAAACAATAATGGCAATGAGTGTCACTCATGTATAGTTGATAATTTTTGTTATAAACATAGCGTTCCTCCTAATGTCTCGCCGCGGCCTAGCAACGTAAACATTGAGCTGCTCCTTCTCGTTGAATCGCACGAACGCATCCTGATTCGCGTATCTTTATTGATTATTTTCTCATTAATTATTGAAACTATTTACAAAATAGTAAAAGATTTTTCGATTCAGTTTTACCCGCTCTAGCTGTCCACGAGCAGTGATCCGCTTATTACTTGACACCCTGTATGTATACACCACGGTCGTGTATACAGGTCTGGCAACTCGGGCCGAATTTTAGTGGTGGGGGTGACTCACTTATTGAAGCAGGTTTTTTAATTTATGATATCGCCACCACGTGTCGCTACTATCTAGTATACAGCCGCCATCACGGTCGTACCACGACCGTGGCCGCCATTATATCATTATATGTTCAGTGGTGGTTCAGTGTACGGTCGTGTCACGTGTATAGCCGCTGAGGTAATATTTTGAAAAATATAATTTGTGTGCCTACGTCGTTTATCCAACGGTTATTGAGGTTTCTCAACCACTTGCTCACCACCTTCGCCAGCATTATCTCCTTGCTACGTTCGTCGGTGGGCTCGACAGCCACCGGTCTCACGTCGCTGTGAAAGCTCACGTGCTTGCCCCGCCTGCCCTTACGTTGCGGCGAGCTCGGGCTACACTCGCCGCCGTCCCGGTCGTAGAGTATCGTCGCGGAGACAAACGGTCGTTTCGCCATGTGCAACATATCCACGACATGACGACGTCGGGCACGGCGTAAGTCCGCCGTCTGCTTCGCCTTCCACGCGACTACGCACACCGCCAGGAATAGGAAGAAGCAGGAGAAGAAGCATGAGAAGAAGACGAACAGATCGATGTGCAGTTGATCCTGACGGAAAAAGATCATCCCGTAAGCGGCGCGGCCGTTCAGCTCCGGATTCGCCGGGTCGATCGCTCGTAGACCGATGTGAAACTTGGTCTGACCCAGCTCGTGCTTATCCTGCGGCAACGTCAGTACCAGTCGATTCGTCAGATTACGGATCACCAGGAAGGTGTTTCGCCTCTCGATCGTCAGAAAGCTGGCCAGGTCATCTTCGAGCCAGCGCTCGAAAATGGTTATAACGTGCGCAGTACCGAAATGTAAATCGGGTTACAAAAGCCAGAAAGAGAAATTGTCCATGTTTAAAGTGCCGAGAAATATAGAAATGCGAAAAAGATGGGAAGCCGCTATTCCTGGTGTAGTGGCATTTAAAGAAACGTACTCTATTTGCGAGAAGCATTTTGAACCACATTATATTATCAGGAACTACATCAAACATGATGCAAATGGAAAGATTATTGCAAACGTAAGTTTTAGCACCAAGTTTTCTTTAATATACGAAAACTAGCTTATTGTCCTTTATTTCTATTTTTATTTCATGTACGTTCTTTTTATATTTCCTTTGTTGCATATTTCTCTTTTCTGTCTGGTTCCATTTCAACGTCCTCGTCTACACAGTTCCGCTGTACCTACAATATTTGATGACAATACATCTTCCATGTATAACAAAGTCGACGTACCTGAACTGGTTCACACTACGGAGAGTCATCCATTATAGGGAGTATGTATTGTACACACTTACTGTGTAGTGTATGGTTATATCAAAAAATCGAAGTATCTGTGTATCTCAAAAAATTGAAGTATCTGTGTATATCTCAAAAAATCGAAGTATCTGTGTATACCTAAAAAAAAACTGATGAGGTATTTTTATACTTCTAAAAAACCGATGTGGTATGTTTGTATTTTCACAAAAATAAATGATATCTATAAATTGCGTTAATTATAATCTCAAAAAATCGAAGTATCTGTGTATTTCACAAAAATAAATGATATCTATAAATTGCGTTAATTATAATCTCAAAAAATCGAAGTATCTGTGTATACCTAAAAAAACTGATGAGATATTTTTATACTTCTAAAAACCGATGTGGTATGTTTGTATTTTCACAAAAATAAATGATATCTATAAATTGCATTAATTATAAAATGAATATATATTCTTCGGAAAATAACTGTTGTATTATTTTTAAAAAATATCTTTGTATTTAAGTGTCTTTTTACACAAGTCATAATAGCTTCATTTTTCCTTACAGCCATTATAATATAACCAAATTCCGTTACCTAACTCAACCCAAGTGTGATATGTATCTTTTTAAATAAATGTTTTCTTGATTGATCTTTAAATAAATCTTTAAATTGCGTTAATCAGAAAGAGAAGATACAATTACAAAATTTTTAATCCAACACAGGAATACAAGGTATTTAAATGCAAAGATGTTAATCGCAAAGATTAAAAACTGTTAAAGAAGTAACAATAAAAAATGCAAATATTTTATTGAAATAAAAAAAAATTTCGTACAAATACTTAACGCTGCTTTTTTACTCCATAACCACTTTCTTCGAGCTAACATGCTGCGCGTGTACTTGGCGCATTTTTTTACCTTTTTTTAAAGAAGGTAATTTTGTTGTGATATCATTTCTTTTTGTAGTATATATATATATATATATATATATATATATATATATATATATATATACGCTGAAAGGGATTAACAAATACACTCTACTTACTTCTTTGCTTTATTGTCATGTATTTAATACACGATTATTATTACAATCTTCGATTCACACTGCAGTCAATCAGAGATCACTGACACATAAACTCTCAGCTACAACCATGAAATCAAGATCATGATAATCGCACAAACTATCACAGTCGGTAATCCCAGGTCGATAATCGCGTATCGATCAACAATACGTGTTTGCAATTTTAATATGATGCGATTCCATGGTACGAAACGCATGCGCAATGCGAAATTGGCAGAACGTTCGAAAATTGGTTTGATCTTTTTTTACGTTCATTCCACCAATTTCTTTATGCAGCGGAAAACGTGGAAGCGTAATCTGTGCGTGCCAATAATATTACATTATTTTGATAGATACAATAAACGAATCTACGAAAAGAGTCTCGTGATTGGCTAGCGTCAATTGCGCTTCCGCGAAGCGCGAATTTTACTCCATGGGACATTAGAATTAGAAAATAGAAAATACATTTCAGCAGAGCGTAATTAGCGGAATGTCTGCGATTGGACGGATTTTGTTCCAACAATTGCGCATTGCTCATATGTTCTGTATTCATGAAATCGCACCATAAGGCCGATTTATGAAGACCGTAACTGTTGATTTAAGCCGTAATTAAATCCTAAGAAATTAATTAATCACAGTTGATTATTCTTCTCACATTCAACTGTCATTGGTCAATTTCTTAGGGTTTACGGCTTAAACCATCGGTTACAACCTTTATAAATCTACCTTTAAAAACAAAAAACGATCTGTTAGCGCTACATGAGCGCGGGTCCGCTCGGCCTCGAGTCAGCCATTATGGCTTCTGTCCACAGGACGCGGAAACGCTTGTCGCGCGGCAAGAAGCAATGCGGTAGCCAATGAACTTTTGGAAAAGCGACACGTTGATTGGCTACCGCGTCGCTTCTTGCCGCGCGGCAAGCGTTTCCGCTTCCTGTGGGCAGAAGCCATAATGGCTGACTCGAGGCCGAGCGGACCCGCGCTCATGTAGCGCTAACAGATCGTTTTTTGTTTTTAAAGGTAGATTTATAAAGGTTGTAACCGATGGTTTAAGCCGTAAACCCTAAGAAATTGACCATGAGGTGGAGTGGGGATAAACGCTGGCTGTTCTTCGCTCGCATGAAATTTCAGCTTTACGGCCTTCATAAATCGGCCTTATGGTGCGATTTCATGATACAGAACATATGAGCAATGCGCAATTGTTGGAACGAAATCCGTCCAATCGCAGACATTCCGCTAATTACGCTCTGCTGAAATGTATTTTCTATTTTCTAATTCTAATGTCTCATGGAGTAAAATTCGCGCTTCGCGGAAGCGCAATTGACGCTAGCCAATCACGAGACTCTTTTCGTAGATTCGTTTATTGTATCTATCAAAATAATGTAATATTATTGGCACGCACAGATTACGCTTCCACGTTTTCCGCTGCATAAAGAAATCGGTGGAATGAACGTAAAAAAAGATCAAACCAATTTTCGAACGTTCTGCCAATTTCGCATTGCGCATGCGTTTCGTACCATGGAATCGCATCATATTAAAATGGCAAACACGTATTGTTGATCGATACGCGATTATCGACCTGGGATTACCGACTGTGATAGTTTGTGCGATTATCATGATGGTGTCTAGTAATCTTAAATTGTAGATAATACCACCAATCTCAAAGGAGCAAAAGATATTACACCAGAATTTTATGCCAATTTTTTAGTGAGAATTTTCTAAATTAATCTACTAATAATTTATTAAAATCTGACAGCCAAAATTTTATTAATATTTTATTAATTTTTTATAACTCATTTATTTTTAAATGCAACTATATGTAATTTTGTCATAAAATGTACTGGTTTTTATTATTAAATCCATTTTTTTAATCTCGTAAAACATTGGAAAAGCATTATGCATTTACCATTACTGAAATATGAACCATACATACAAATCAAACAAATATATAATTATGTATACAATTAATAAATAACTTTCAAACTCTACATAATAAAGGCTTATAATATTGTTTAGTTTTATTTTTCATTTTTATTGTTTATTTTTGCCATATTTTTTGTACATATATTTAGAATTCCTCATATTTTTTGATAAACATATTTAAAGTTTAAAGGCAAATTATGTAAATATTGATTTCATATAAATATAATCAACATATGTTTCTTATCATTTTCTCTACATTTAATATTATACATTTATATTTACATTATGTAGAAAAAAAAATAAAATCTTTGAACAAAATCGTAGTAATAACGTAAAATAATATACTATTTTTTAAATTCCTTTTCAATATTAAATAACATATCGAGGTGGATTTATAAAGTGGAGATCATTATACACTGCAGAATCGTCTACTTCGGTGTGGCCTAATGTTGTATGTTCTTTACGAATACCTCCAAAAACTATCAGTTCTCCCCTTCCCACTACAAGAGAATACAGAATTCTCTCATCAGGCCCCGAATGATCGTTTTGCTTTAAGGGAATCCACAAAGCGTTGCAGTCATCCGAAAGAACATTGGTAATATCCAATACAAATATCGACAATGTGTGCTCAGCTTTTTTGGATACTTTCGTCAGCTGTCTTCTTATTTCGAATTTTCTTTTCCATCCTCCTTAGTGATTCTAATTGACGTTGTCTATTCGTGTTCGAATTACCACGCAGAGGTTGATCACGAAATGCGGCCATGCTCAGAGTATTATCACTGTAAAATGGTATTGTTTTTGAAATACTGGACGCTTGTGATGAAGCGTGTGCATTTTGCGAATGTGACCTGGAGAACGCTCCGTGCCGTCCATTTATATTATAAAGAAAAGGCTCTAAATATTTATACATGTTAATACAAGCAGCCAACATATCCTCGTCATCTTCATCGCCGTCACTTACTTGTTCCTCTTTCACATTGTTCTCTGGGCTGTTTATTTTCATATTAAGCATATCTTTTTCGAGTACATGAACATCTTTCTCATTTGTATCAAATACTCCTTCTATTATGCAATATGTCTTGGTGTCATTAAGTATATTTTGACTTCGTCATCAATTGTAAGGAAACTTAGACTGGTTGCACTAGAAAATTCAATTGGTGTTGATTCTTCCTTGAAAGTGGCAATGTCATCTTCAAAAACACTATTCCTCGTGACATTCGGTTTAGAAAATACTGCAACAGATATGAAATTTAGATAATCTTAGATAGACAAATGTTTACATTATTATTATTATTAATATTATCATCATGGTTTCCGCATAGTCGCCAAACAGGTCCACCTTGTTGTCACGCTCGTCGAACTCCTTTTTCGCGACGCAGCACGTTTGTGATTCATCGGCCAGGCGTTGATTCTGCGGCACAGCATTTCTCTCGACATATTTCTTGCTATAATCGACCGTTTGATCGTTCACGTCCTCATCGTACGTCTCTGCGCCGTTCATGTCCACCATATATGCCGTTCGGTGAGAATTTGCCACCATGCGAGGTTGGTTCTTCTCAGGGCAGTAGGTAAACCAATTGGTTAAAGATCTCCACGGTATCCGGCTTCCTCCGATTAATCTATATAAAAATAATATTATATGATATAGGGCCGATGTCACAGTCTGATTAACGTGATCCTCCGATTAAACTCACTCTGCATCTCTTTCTAACTGTCTCCCTAGTAGAAAGAGACGAAGAGTGAGTTTAATTAATCAGAGGATCACGTTAATCGGAGACTGTGATTTAATATTATAATTATATTTATTTCACTATCTTTCACTTTCACTATCACACGGCGACGCCGACGGTCACGATAACTAATTTACGTTTACACGAGCGTTACTTCTGTAAATAATGAATGAATGAGATCTCAACATCTCGAATACTCGCAACCCGTCGCGTCGCGTAATAAAAAGAGCACGATCGGTCTCGCTGCGCTTTTATTTATATAAAAGAGACCGTATATACTTATAACGCGAGACACTACCGTGTCTCTTGATTCTCTTGATATTATACACGGCACGGTCACGATCGTCACTATCACTATTTCTAGGTTATTATCACTTTTTCTAGGTTATTATTATTTACGTTCACTCGTTATATGAGATCAACAAATCTCGAGTACTCGCAACCCGTCGCGTCGCGTAAAAGATTCACGGTCGGTCTCGCTCCGCTTGTGTACCACTCCGTACCGTATATATACTTAATAATAATTAATTAACGCGAGACACTACCGTGTCTCTTGAGAATGATGATTGAGGCTACGGTCAACGTGACGCTACAAATGCTTTGGAGCGTTCTTCTTCTCCTTCTTTCTTCATTGAAAGAAAAGAGAAGAGGAATGCTTCGAAGTATTTGTAGCGTCACGTTGACCGTAGCCTAATAAATAAACTAACTGACAGCTGAACCGGCTGATGACTGCACTAACTGCACTGAGCGCAGTACGCACACGTAACATCGAAACTGGCGATACCAGCACCTCCAGTGTCGAAAAAGTGAAAGTTACATTCCTCTGATTGGTCGAGACGTCGACGTTAGGAGAAGAAGAAGAAGTATCTTAATAAAATTCACATTTTCGACTTTACGTCGCAATATCTCCGCTCGTAGGGCACGTAGCGGAAAATGTTATAAGAGATACCCCCCCAATTCGAACCCCAAGCTATCGATCAAGCCTACTTAGAACTTGATCCGTTCACTCGTTATATGAGATCTCAACATCTCGAGTACTCGCAACCCGTCGCGTCGCGTTAAGAGTCACGGTCGGTCTCGCGCTCCGCTTTAACAGAGTCCGTTTGTAAAAGAACCACATACATTATAGGGAGTATGTATTGTACACACTTACTGTGTAGTGTATATTATCTTTGGATTTTAAACATCGCTAATGTTGGATAATACTTAATTTCAGATGAAGTTACAACAAAAAGGCCACGAATCGATGTAGCCTCAGACGAAGTTATAACAAAAAGGCCACGAATCGATTTAGCCTCGAAAAAAAAATGTTTTTATTAGAGAGTATAAAAAGGTTAGACATGAATGTACAGAAGAAAATTATTTTTAAAAAGCTTAAGTACTTGTATAAATAAATATTAAAACTGCAAAATTCGATTTCATAATTCTTTTAACACAGTAACATTATGTTGAGCAACTACGTATTAAAATATATTCACAAGAAATTAAATGTTAATGCCTATATTGGACTTATAAATATCTACAATAATGACTTACTTATTTCTAATATGCGATTTGCAAAAGTGATGGCTTTAAATAGAATATAGTGACGAAATGTGATCTTTGTGATAAGCGCTTGCATTTAAAAAAAATTCATTGAAATCGATACAATGTAATAGGAAATATTTAAAAATTTTTTGCTGTTACTCATACGCATAAGTAAAATTAAATTATTGATATTGAAAATAACGAGTAATACAATGTACGAATATATTAAAATTATTTGATGCATTTCTTATTTAAATTAGGGATAATAGGCCAGTCAAATTAGACAAAAAAAAGGCGTTTTTCTGGAAAATGATGCGAACTTTTTTATTCCTTTTTAGGCGTATTAGGGGTGTTTAGAAAAGCTTATTTTTGAGTTGTCGTATCATGAGACCCAGTGCTTTTTGAAGGAGGGGAGAGGAAACAAAATTTTCGTTTTTTTTGCAATAACTCGGCGAATTTTGACCGTACATGATTTTTCTAACCACTCATTTTGTAGCTTTTTTAAAGCCCTACAATTCATCTTCAAAAACCCCCAACCTAAAATGAATATTTTTCGAGTTTTAGCCTGTGAAAGGGGAAAAAAATAAAATTTTCGCGGTTTTTTTGCATTTATCTCGTTTCGATTAATAGATAGCACTTTTTCGCTCCTGAGAAAGTTGTAGGGCTTGAAAAAACGAAGAAAATGAGCGGTGACTCGTTTCGATTCGTCAAAAAATGAGCCCAGGGGAGCCTCCGGAAGTCGCGCGTGTCGAGCCGAGCGTTTGGAACTCGGCGCGTTTTTCGCTTCTGTATTACTTTTCTGATAAATGCAATCGGCTTGTTCAAACCTGCAACGCGTGGCAACGGGGAAACAATTGCTATCGAGCCATTCTTCGTCGTCGAGTCAGTCGTTAAGAGCGTCGGATGCATTTTGGGTCGAAAGTTTTATCAAAAAATAGTACGATGAGTGAGTGTTTCATATGCCAAAGGCCATTGGGCGAGGATAACGTATATGAAGCCAAAGTGAGAGCTGTTCAGACTCTAATACGGTCAAGTGTGAAAAGAAACATAGAAGAACATCAGCGTATGTTAGAAAATGTGCAAAACATTACAGTTCACCGGAGTTGCTACAAGCAGTACACAGATTTACGATTGTCGATTGATGGTTTAGTGAGAAGAGATGGTGACGAAAACAACGAGAGAGCCAACAAACAATTAGAAACCGAGTCTGTTTTTGATTTTGCGAAGAACTGCTTCTTTTGTGGAGAAAAATTTCCATCAGATATACATAAATATTCTCACGGTAAACGAATCAAGATATTTACATTGACACACAACAAAACGGCAGAAAGTATTCTAAAAATGCTTACAGACCGCGACGATGAAATTTCTCGTTCCATTTTGCAACGTGCAAACTCTGTACCCGATCTAATTGCCGCAGGAGCTCGCTATCATTCAGAGTGCAGTCGTCGGTATGTATATCATAAACCGTTAACTGGGGGTCAGAAAGGGCGACCTACCGGAAACAAAGTTGACAACGCTATGAATGATATTTATTCTTACTTGGCAGAGAAAATAGCAATGAGTGTCAATTTTCGATAACTGAGTTGATGGCTCAAGTACGAGGGGATTTCTGTCCGATTATACGAACCGTGCGAACTCACTTGAAAAAAAAATATGTTGACGATATTCTTTTGATCGGTTCGGGACACAGTACCATAGTTTGTTTCAAAAACACTGGTTACAAGTTATTTCTGACGCATGGTACACGCAAAGAAGTGATAACATTGCCGAAGAAAGATACGAGTCGTTCGCGAAGCTGCCGCAATTATTCGTGAGGACATCAGATCGGCAGTTCATGACACGAGCAATTACCCGCCTGCCGATGAATTTCTTCAGAATGCCGAATCTGAAGTACCTGAATCGTTTAAAAGTCTTTCTGTCTGACGTAATTCAAAAAGGCAAACGTTTCAGCACTAATCATTCATTACAATCAGTCAACACGAAATGTATATCGATAGCACATGCAATTGTATCCGCTGTGCGCCCTCGCTCTTTTAATTCATCGGTCAAGATTGGCGTTGGGGCATTTCTTTACAAAAAGTTCGGTTCGAAAACATTGATCGATGTACTATCAAGCTTAGGATTTTCGGCCGTCCTATTCTGAAGTTGTGTCCTATGAAAATTCGTGCATTAACGCAGGCGAAAGTACAGTTTTGGAAGGCGCATTTTCACAATTTGTATTTGACAACGCTGATTTTAACATCAAGACCATAGACGGGCACGGAACATTTCACGCAATGGGTGGCATACACTGCGTAACGCCGAAGACTGCATTGCTAAAGATGCCACCAATTCCACGCATTATGGAAAGAAAATGCTGCAAAAGTTGCTCAGATGGGGATGGTTCCAGTATTGTCTTATACAAATCATGCATTAGCGGGGTTGCAGTCTATCCAAGTTGCTGATATCGACAATTTGCATCCACTTTCGCATGACATTGTGCCGACCACGTCTGACCTGATGTGGCTATATGGGAAGTGGTCTTGTTTCGATGGAATTCCAGGATGGAATGGTTTTATGGAGGAATCAACCGCAGATTTGCCATATGAAATATCACGCATAATATGCCTTCCATTCATCAACGCTCCGCCATCCGACTACGATACAATTCTTACGTCACTTGCTAAAGCAGTAGAGAAATGTCAACTAAGCAATCAACAAACGTGCTTCGTGACTTTTGATCAGCCGCTGTATTGGAAGGCACGTGATATCATCGCGGCTGCCGATCCATCGTTTGGTTTTGATAACGTCTTCATTAGACTCGGTGGATTCCACTTGCTAATGTCCTTCATGGGATCTATTGGGTATATAATGCAGGGCAGTGGAATCGAACAGCTGTTTTACAAGATCTACGCAGAAAATTGTGTGCAAAAAATTATTTCTGGACATGCATACTCTAGAGCTGTTCGCGCACATATTTTGACGCACCTGGCATTAACAAAGATCATAATGGAAAACATTGACTTCAGCGACGAAGAACGTAATGAGATGGACAATTTCATGGACATTTTAAATCGTCCCATCATACTCACTGCAGATGGAAATAGTGCAGTGAAAAGTGTTGCAGAAAAATTCCGTCTGGCACTGCTGTTACTGGAAAACAGGGGGCCTACTGCGAAACTATGGGTGCAGTATTATCGCATGGTCACTCTGTTGAAGCACTTCATTGAAGCCGAGAGAACGGGTAACTGGACGCTGCATCTGGAAACCACCCAAAAATGCTCCCTTTTTCCACGCCAGTGGACACTATTTGTATGCAAAATCAGCGCATTTATATATTCAGGACATGCTGACGTTGCGCGAAAAAATGCCTGCACATGAATTCGAAAGATTCACCACAGGATGTTTCACGATTCGGCGAAGCAATAAATTCTGGTCTGGAATTATGTCGGACCAGGACAATAGAACAAGTGCTTATGAGAGCCTTCAAGGTAATTGGAGGACTAACTCAACGTAAAATCACGGATAGTTCTTCAGCATCGTGGATATTGGGAATGGTCAAATTACAAAATATTTGCGAATCAATTGAACGTTTCGCAGGAGTCTGTTGCGCAACTACTGAGCAGCACGTTGACATGCGGCCAACACGTATAAAACGAGACAATAAAGACGTCGAAAAGTTAGACATGTGGCTCGCAGAACACAATCCTTCCCTATCACTGATCAGCTATTTTCTATTGGAACAGGCGTTGTTGGATCAACTGACATAAATTGCCACGAAGCTGAAAAATCGGGCAGAGAAATGATGTCTGGAATAATCAACAACACTTTCGGTTCCATCACATCTAAGAAAAAAGGAAAAGTACAGCCGTTAGCTGTTGTGAACTGCAGTATTACAGTCGATGCGACGAAGATACCAGTTAATCCATTGCTGCTTTTTCAACGGATTTGTATCGTCAAACGTACAGACGATGACATGAAAAAGTACCTGGAATTTGAGCTCGCTCCTTTCCCACTATCTTTGTTTACTGCAGAAGGGATGCGAAAAGGCACTAAGTCTACGTTGTATAGTGCATTCGAGCCTTTACAAACGGTGTGCAACCTAGCCAGAAAATGCTGCACGTTATTGACGGAGGATATTGTTACACAAAATTGTGTGGGGTCGACTGACAACTTTTGATCTCATTTGTAAAAGTACGTAACATATGTACAAAACAACTTCCCCAATGACGTGAGAGTCGTTTTTGATGGCTATCCAGACGACGCCAATTTTGCGGGTACTAAAACGTCTGAAAGGATGAGACGTTCTAAGATGTCTCAGACAATCGAAATTATCTTCAAGGAGGACACAATCCTACAAACAAGTCAAGAAAAATTCCTGGCCCATGATCGAAAACAAAGAGCGATTGATAAAAATGCTCAGCTCTTACTTCAGGGCAGCTGGAATCGCCGTTGAGCAGGCGTTCGAAGATGCCGATACGCTTATCGTTAAAACCGCAATTGGACATGCGGATATATACGATTACGTCGAAATCGTCGGCGAAGACATCGATTTGCTGATATTACTTACTGGACTCGCTCACGAAAAAGCAACGTTTTCTTCCATAAACCCGCAAAAGGAAAAACGCCCGCTTCCCGCTTTTCTTCTGCCTCTTTAAAAAATGAGTCGATTGCAGAGCACATCTTTTTCTTACATGCTTTTAGCGGTTGCGACACTACATCCGCACTTTACAACATCGGAAAAAAGAAATTTATATCGATATTACAGAAGAACTCTCAACTTCGTTCATCGGCACAACTATTCAAAGCAAAAGAAATCGACGCAGAAGTCCTTGCGTCAGCAGGTGAACATTTTTGATTGCTGTATACGGCGGGGACAAAAATGAGGCATCTTTGAATTCGCTGCGATTTAAGCATTTTACAAAATCGGTAACGAAGAGCCGATTTAATTTATCGACGCTTCCGCCAACGACGAGCGCTGCTCGTGAGCACACCTTCAGAACGTACCTACAAATACAAACTTGGATGGGAAACTACAAGAACCCTGAAGAATGGGGCTGGAGAAGAACAAGTAACGGCCTGGAACCGATAATAACAATGCAGAGGCCGTACCAAGCGAGCTACTGAAAATCCTGTCGTGCCAAATGCAAGGGGAGATGTGGTACAGCTTGCGGCTGCAGAAGAGCCGGCCTTAAATGTTCCTCTGTATGCAAAAACTGTGATGGGGAAATCGTGCGATAATGTTGTGAGCATCGGCGAGGACGTCATCGATAATGATGACGACATTGACTTCGAGGACGGTCCCAATTTTCAATTCCTTTCTGACGACGAGGAAGTAGATAGCGACGTTCTGAATGAATCCAGCACATCTCAACCTTCGCCGAAGCGTTCAAGAATGGATGTTTAATTCATTTTAATTTCTTATACTTTTGTACAGGTAAAGAAAAATTTGTACTTTTATACTTTCTTAATACACTTATGTAATAAGTACGCAATAATTAATGTAACTAAACAATTTTTTAAATTAAAATGACTATTTCATGCCGATTACATGACTTTCGGGCTCTCTACTGTATGCAATTCTCAATGAATTTCGATGGTAATGTGCGGCTAATGGTAGATATTTTCATCCTTTACAAGTTTCATATTAGTCATTTTTTTGATTGCATTTATCAGAAAAGTGACAGAAGTGAAAAACACCGAATTCCGAACGCTCGGCTCGACACGCGCGACTTCCGGAGGCTCCCCTGTGCTCAATTTTTGACGAAGCGGAACGAATCACCGCTCATTTTCTTCGTTTTTTCAAGCCCTACAACTTTCTCAGGAGCGAAAAAGTGCTATCTATTAATCGAAACGAGGATAAATGCAAAAAACCGCGAAAATTTTATTTCTTTTCCCCCTTTCACAGGCTAAAACTCGAAAAATATTCATTTTAGGTTGGGGGTTTTTGAAGATGACTTGTAGGGCTTTAAAAAAGCTACAAAATGAGTGGTTAGAAAATCATGTACGGTCAAAATTCGCCGAGTTATTGCGAAAAAACGAAAATTTTGGTTTCCCCTCCCCTCCTTCAAAAGCACTGGGTCTCATGATACGACAACTCAAAAATAAGCTTTTCTAAACACCCCTAATACGCCTAAAAAGGAATAAAAAAGTTCGCATCATTTTATTTGATGCATGTCTTATTTAAATTAGGGATAACGCAATATATTAATGAGTGTTTCTGTGTATTTACATCATTACATGCAATCTTGAACGCGGCAACGAAACTGATAGATATAAAAACTCGTGGTGGCTTGATTCACGCCAATCTTGGATTTTTTAATCTCATCCGTCACGTCGAAGCATGCTTCGCAAAATATGCATATCATGTGGATGTTTTTGAGTTAACGTTCGATGACGTTATTACAACTTATGATTTTACGTTTCCGTGCAAAGAGCACGCTTCTGACATACTATCCTTCGCATTAGTTTATTACATTCGGTTAAGGATGAGGCAACACGCTCATCAACAAAACTTAAAATTAGGTAAAAAATTTGTTGTAAAAAAAAGCTGTCGAAATTGACGAATGAATAAACTGCTTTTTATATAATAATGTTATATTGTACTTTTTTCTTTACCATGTAAACCTGAAATGTGTTTTTTTCAAATCTGATACAATTTAAACATTATTCATGAGTCAATAATGTTAAAATTGTATCAATGATTCATTGGTGAATGATTCATCCGGAATCGAACACTAATATCATCAAAATGTCTCATGCCGTAGCTAAAGACACTCGACTAAACGTTATTTAAAATCACGGTATAATAAGACTCGGTCATATTTATCGTGCTCGCCTGCATGTACAACGAATTTATTTCCCGCCAGTCAGCATCGCGTTCTTTATTTGTCTCGTTATAACCGTACTTAAATTTGGCGCGTTTTGTAATTCATTGTCTGGCCGCCGCTGTCGCTGTCGTTGCGATCTAGTATCCCGACTGATCCCGACTAGCTTCAATAAGTGAGTCACCCCCCCACCACCGGAGT